>JAXLNO010003300.1:0-25000 GCA_038087875.1 Malacoraja senta
CTAAAGGGCCTGTCCCACTTTCCCGAGTTATTCACGAATTCTCCCGAGTTTTCAAACTCGCAGAATGTTCGTAACGAGTCCGTAGGAGGCCGTGGATATATCGTAGCGGCCATGACGTGCGGTGAGGTCAATGGCTGGGGAGGCACTGGCTAGAATCAGTGGCCCGGCCCTCCCTGTATTGATCACCGCGTCCTCCCGAGGAGAGAGAGGGGTGGAGCCGTGGCTGGGAGGGAGGGATAGAGAAGAGGGAGAGAGCAAGAAGGGAGAGAGAGAGAGAGGGAAGGGAGAGAGAGAGGAGAGAGAGGGAGAGAGAGAGAAGGGAAGGGAGAGAGAGGAGGGGGAGAGGGAGAGAGAAGGGAGAGAGAGAGAGAGAAGGGAGAGAGAGAAGGGAGGGAGAGAGAGAGAAGGGAGATTGAGAGAGAAGGGAGAGAGAGGGAGAAGGGAGAGAGAGAGAAAGGAGAGAGAGAGAATGGGAAGAGAGAGAGGAGCAAGAGAGAGAATGGGGAGAGAGAGAAGGAGAGAGAGAATGGGGAGAGAGAGAGAATGGGGAGAGAGAATGGGGGGAGAAAGAGAAGGACAGAGAGAGAAGGGAGAGAGAGAGAGAAGGGAAAGAGAGAGAGGAGAGAGAGAGAAGGGAGAGAGAGAGAGAGAGAGAGAGAAGGGAGAGAGAGAGAAGGGAGAGAGAGAGAAAGGAGAGAGAGAGAAAGGAGAGAGAGAGAATGGGGAGAGAGAGAGAGAAGGGAGAGAGGAACGATGGCACGTTATAACCTGCAGCCGTCCCATTCTGACCGCCGCCGAACCCCCACCGCACCATAGCACCCTTCTTCATGGCGGCCATGTGATGTCTCGGCTCTGACAATTCGAGGGATCTAACCGGTAAGAACACTAAGAGCAGCCCCGGGCCGCCACGCTCCCCAACTGCTGAAGCCAGCTAACGTGGAGGGAGAGTGAGGTAGCATCAATTACGTGAGCCTACGTAATTGACGCTCGCTCTTCCTCCACTGGGCTCAAGACACGCCCCCTTGTGAGGCGGACGTGATCGCTGCCTCCCCTGGAGCTTTTTCATTGCATTTTTATGTGAGCACAAATGTAATATATTTATATGTGAAATATGTTACCTGGACTATGGAAGGTAAGAACATGTAATGAAGGGGCTTACACACATTACTTTGGTGACATACATAGAGATAGTAACAGGCACACGCTTATTGCCCGCGCTCCATGCAGTTTCTAAGTGGTTGCACAATCAGAGGGGAGGCTCAGCTCGTCGCTGCCTCACCTCTCATCTCTCCCTGTATTTGCAGTGGAGCTGCGCAAAGTTTGTGATTTTTACTATAAAAAATGATTAGATTCATATAGAAATGACATTTATAACACAGATCAGTGTCAAGATCTTTATATATATTTTATTTTATTATTATTTTTCTTTACTTTTCTTAACAGCTATTTTCATTGGGAGTATGACAGGTGAGGCTCTGCCGTAGGTACTCGGGGCATCAGGTAAGTCGGGATGTTTTTTCAGCATGATGAAAAATGTCCACGAGTAAAAAATATAGCCCCGAGTACCTACGGCCGGCATAAGGAGCCGCCACGATATATCGTTACGAACATTCTGCAAGTTTGAAAACTCGGGAGTATTCATGAATAACTCGGGAAAGTGGGACAGGCCCTTTAGGGATACAGCATGGAAACAGGCCCTTCGGCCCACCGAGTCCACGCCAACCATCGATCCTCAGTTCACACGGGTTCTATGCTATACCACTTTCTCATCCACTCCCTACATATTCGGGGCAATTTACAGAAGCTAACTAACCTACAGACCTGCACGTCTTTGGGAAGCGGGAGGACGTGCAAACTCCACACAGACAACACCTGACGCCAGGATTGAACCCGGGTCTCAGTAGCTGTGAGGCAGCAGCTCCACTTGGAAGCCACCTTTTCTAGATCGGCCTCAGCAGATTTTTACACCCAGCCGACATGAAAAGATAGTCCATTACAGGAAGTGTGGAAAGTGTGTAGAGGAGGTTTACCAGAACGATGCCTGGAGTTGGGGGCAGCAGCTACAGGGAGAGGTTGCACTGACTTGCACTGTTTTCTCTGGAATGCCAGACTTGATGGGGGGGAGAACAGATAGAAGTATATACAATTATGAGAGACAGAGACAGGGTAAACAGTCACAACCTTTCTCCCAAGGTGAACACATCAAACACCAGAGGACATGCACAAGTGTGTGTGTGTGACCATATTTGTTTGTGGTGTGTCTGTGCTTGTCTGTGAGTAGGATGCATAGTTTTTAAGTGAGAGGGGCAAAGTTCAAAGGAGATGAGCGGGTCAAGTTTTTTACACAGAGGGTGGTGGGTGCCTGGAACATGCTGGTGGTGGTGGAGGCAGATACGATAGTGGCGTTTGAGAGACTTTTGGACAGGCACATGGATATGCAGGGAATGGAGGGATGTGCATTGTGTGCAGGCAGATAAGAGTTGATCTTGACATCTTGTTTGGCACAGACGTTGTGGGCCGAAGGGCCTGTTCCTGTGCTGTGCTGTTCGATGTTCCATGTGGAGGATGCATACGACAGAAACTGCTGCTGGTGAAAGCAGGGAATGGCCCCAGAGTTAGTGGAAGGTCATCACGGGTACATTGTGCGTATTCAATTCACCTCCGCCACTTAGAACAGTGCAGACGGCAGGTTTAATTGACAAAGGACCCCAATCATCTCCAATCTGGATCTCATTTTATGCAGCCTTACAAAAAATTGTTTTACCTTTTAAAAGCTGTGCGATGATTTGTATCTTTAGTTTAGTTTAGTTTAATGACACAGCATGGAAACGGGCGCTTCAGGGAGTCCACGCCGACCATCGATCACCCCTTCACACTAAGTTCTATGTTATCCCACTTTCTCATCCATTCCCTACTCGTGAGTAAGGCAAGGCAGCGCCCTTATCACCTCAGGCAATTGAGGAAATTCAGTGTCTCTGAGGATCCTCCAGTGCTTCTACTCAGGAGCTGTGGAAAGCATCTTGTCCGGAAATATCACGATTTGGTTTGGGAACTGCTCTGCCCAGGACAAGAAGGTTCTGCAGAGAGTAGTGTGTTCGGCCGAACGCACTATGGGAACTACACTCGCCCCTCTGCAGGAACTATACATCAGAAGGTGTAACTCCAGAGGCAACAAGATCAAGGGAGACCCCTTCCACCCCTGCAACGGACTGTTCCAGCTGCTCCGGTCAGGCAAACGCCTCCGTTGCCATGCTGGGAGAACGGAGAGGTTGAGAAGGAGTTTCTTCCCAGAGGCTATTAGGACTGTAAACTACTATCTCACCAGGGACTAACTTTACTGGACCACTCTACTGGTTTTTTTAATTGCTGTTTTTTTCCCTTTTTCCTTCCTCCCACAATATTTAATATGTAAAAGAATATGTGATTCTGTTCCATTCTGTTTGTAGTTTGTTGTATGTTTGTTTTTTGCACAAAGTCTGCAGGCATTGCCACTTTTCATTTCACTGCACATCTCGTATGTGTATGTGACGAATAAACTTGACTTGACTACACACTGGGGGCAATTTACAGAAGCCAATTAACCTTCAAACCCGCACGTTTTTGGGGATGTGGGAGGAAACTGGAGCACCCGGAGAAAACCCACGCAGGTCACGGGGAGAAGGTACAAACTCCGTACAGGCAGCATCTGTAGTCAGGATGGAACCTGGGTCTCTGGCGCTGTAAGGCAGCAACTCTACCGCTGCGTCACCGTGCCACCATGAAGCACGTATTGTGCTATGTAAATGCACAGATTGTATTGTTTAAAAAGCATATGTTGACAGTCCCACTGAGATTTTAAGCGCTTTAAAGCATGTGCTTTTATTTGGTCATTTGGTCAGTGTAATAGTAGAGTTGCTGCCTCATGGCGCCAGAGACCCGGGTTCAATCCTGACCACAGGTGCTGTCTATGCGGAGTTTGCACGTTCTCCCTGCGACCGCGTGGGGTTTCCTCCGGGGGTTCCCAAAGACGTGCGGGTTTGTGAGTTAATTGGCCCTCTGTAAATTGCCCTCAGAAGATGAGAAAGTGTGATGACATAGAACTAGTGTGGACGGGTGATCGATGTTCGGCACGGACTCGGTGGGCCGAAGGGCCAGTTCCCATGCCGTATCTCTAAACTAAACTACCTCAGTCTGTGCAGGCACACAAAGGCATGGTTGGAGAAGCAGTGCTGCTGGAACCCAAGTAGCTGTTCACATCTGTCTCACGAGGTGCAGCCATGAGATGGATCACAAGTCCACAGTCTGGGGGTTTTCTCCGGATGCTCCGGTTTCCATCCACACTCCAAAGATGCACAGGTTTGTAGGTTAATTGGCTTGGTAAAATTGTAAATTGTCCCTAGTGTGTGTAGGATAGTGTTAATGTGCGGGGATCTCTGTTCGGCTCAGACTCGGTCCAAAGAGTGTCATTGGATGTAAAGGTCTTCGCAGCAACCTAGAATGGACATGAGATGTGACATGTGAGATCCAACCGAAACGTCACCTATCCATGTTCTCCAGAGATGCTGCCTGACCCGCTGAGTTACTCCAGCACTTTGTGTCTAGTTCCAGAGTAACCACATGGCCTTCTGATCCCAGTACCCACCGCAGGTCCATGCACACCGACTTCTAAAGGAGCCCTCCCGGATACCCAGAGGGCCTTCTTCCTCTGCACCAGGGTTGAATGACAAGCAGTCACTCATTAGTCTTTAGACATACAGCACGGATACAGGCCCTTTGGCCCACCGAGTCCGCGCCGACCAGCGATCACCCCTTACACCAGCACTATCCTACACATTAGAGACAATATTCCCGTAGCCAATTAAGAGTGTGGGAGGAATTCTGAGCACCCGGAGAAAACTCACACTGTCACGGGGAGAACATACAAACTCCGTACAGACAGCACCTGTAGCCGGGATGGAACCCGGGTCTCTGGCGCTGTAAGGCAGCAACTCTACCAGCATGGTCCAGGCTCAGACCACTGCTGGGTGACTGGATCCCAGTGGTCTGACTGATCCAGAGCCACATCGACACTGTCTCAGTGCAGGGACACCCGGCCACTGTCACACGATGGCTCTAACAGCCGGTGAAGCCCCACCTCAAGGCCCATCTGCCCTTTAAGTTGTGCACTAGCAGGGTGGCACGGCGGCACGGCGGTAGTTGCTGCCTCACAACGCCAAGGAACCCTGGTTCCATCCCGACTGCGTGTGCTGTCTGTACGGAGTTTGTACGTTCTCCCCGTGACCTGCGTGGGTTTTCTCCCAGATCTTCGGTTTCCTCCCACACTCCAAAGACGTGCAGGATTGTAGGTTAATTGGCTTGGTTTAAGTGTAAAATTGTCCCTAGTGTGTGTGGGATAGTGTTAGTGCGCGGGGATCGCTGGTCGGTGCAGAGCAGGTCTTTTTACATGGTGGGTACTGGGAACACACGGCCAAAGGTGATGGTGGAGGCAGATACATTAGTGGAGTTTCAGAGACTTTGGAATAGGCACATGGATATGCCCACAGGAATGGAGGCATACGGATTATGGGTAGGCAGAGGAGATTAACGTGGTCTAACGCATTGTGTTAGGCATGGACATTATGGGCCGAAGGGCTTATTCCTGTGCTGTACTGTTCTCTGTTCTACATGAACTTTGTTTTTCATCCTACTGATGCCAACATTTTCCGATGTGGTTTTCTGTCAGTATTATTGAATGTGTCTGAATGACTTGACATTTGAGGTTCACTTGGGATCTGTTTGAAAATATGAATGATGTCAAAAAGATTGCAATGATCAATTATCTATTAATGTGAAATGACAACAAAATGCACACACAGAGAAAACAGTTCCAACCATTCAAATTAACTTAGCTGTAAAAATATCCTCCAAGTGTTCCCTTATGTTCCCTTATGGCCAATTCTCCATTCACTTCAAGATAGACACAGAATGCTGGAGGAACCCAGCGTGAGACAACCACTGATGAGGTGTTTGCGCAGTAATCAACCAGAACCAGGACAGGCAGCATCTCTGGAGAGAAGGAATGGGTGACGTTTCGGGTCGACACCCTTCTTCAGACTCAGCTTTAGACTTTACTTTGGACATTAGATTGTGGTAACAGGCCCTTCAGCTCACCGAGTCCACGCCGACCAGCGCTCACCCAGTGTCGGAGCTCCGACCAGCGCGGCCTGTGGACTTCGGGAGCCGCGGTCTCTGGCAGCAAGCGGCCGTTCCAGACGCTCCAAGCCGCTGAAGAGTGTTCTCCCGACGCCGAAGCCCCATCATCCGGCGAGAGGGCCTGAACATCGGGCCGCTGTTGCGGCAACTGTGGAGGCCTCAATAGGCCCCGACCATGGGTGAACAAGAGGAAGAGGACTGGACTTTCTGCCTTCCCTCACAGTGGGAGCCATTGTGGGGGGATGTTTTTATGTTTTATGTTCAATTCTTTTTTTAATGTGGTGTCTTACTTTTATTGGTGTGCTGCAAATGGCAACTCAATAAATGTCCTTTGTCCTTGACCTTTGCACTAACACTATCCCACAGTCTAGGGACAATTTACAATTTTTACAGAAGCCAATTGACCTACAAGCCTGTACATCTTTGGAGTGTGGGAGGAAACCAGAGCACCTGGAGAAAAACCCACGTGGTCACAGGGAGAACTCGGGCAGGTGGGACTAGCTTCGATGGGGCATCATGGTCAACATGGACAAGTTGGGCCTGTTTCCGTGCCGCATGAATCTATGATACTGGGAGAGGGAGGTTACGCGAGGCAGTGGGTAGGAGTTAGAGGGGGAGAAATCTGTCTTTGGTCGCTGGTGATAAACCCTTACAATGGACGCTGTCTACACTCTGAACACTGGAAGTGATTGTGCAGAAGCTGTGGCTAATTCACTTGTACAGGTGTAACACTGGTAACCCGGGATGTACTATGCCTACAAGGTATCCTCAAGTCACTGGAAGGAGGTGTGAGACAAGTGACGGCAACCCTTAAGGTGAAAAGGAAAAGATTTCATAGTAATCTGAGGGGTAACATTTTTCACACAAAGGGTGGTGGGTGTATGGAATGAGCTGCCAGAGGAGGTCGTTGAGGCTGGAACTATTGCAACATTTAAGAAACAATTAGATAGGTACATGGTCAAGAAGGAACTGCAGATGCTGGAAAATCGAAGGTAGACAAAAGTGCTGGAGAAACTCAGCGGGTGAGGCAGCATCTATGGAGCGAAGGAAATAGGCAACGTTTCGGGCCGAAACCCTGGAAGGAAATGGGCAACGTTTCGGGCCGAAACCCTGAAAGGGTTTCGGGCCATAGTTTCGCTCCATAGTTTCTCCAGCAATTTTGTCTACCTTAGATAGGTACATGGATAGGACAGGTTTGGAGTGATAAGGGCCAAACGTGGGCAGGTGGGACCAGTGTTGTTGGATCATGTTGGCCAGTGTGGGCAAGTGTTTCCCCGCTCTGTGAATGTGTGTAACATGTAACATGTGTTGGCGGGTGTTGCTAGTATCGCAGTCCTCAATCTGATCTCATTGCACTGACAACTACCTTCTATGCATTGGGCCGAAGGGCCTGTTTCCGTGCTGTGTAACCCTATGACTCCATCACACCTAAGTGAGGCCATGTTTGTCATGCATTGATATAGTTGTGTAACTAATTATCCAGAGGTTTGGATTAATAATGTTACCCTCAAAACACACTGCTGCAGTTAATTACAATAACACTGGCTTCAAAGTACACAACCTCACTTGTTTCTCTCATGTCCTTTAGGATAGGAACTTTGCAACGGACCCACATCACTGACTGATGTGATCTTAGCTTCAGCCCCATACTCCTGTTAGATCTCCATAAACCTTGATTGCCCCGTATCCAAAATAATTCTCTGATTTAGTCCTGCGTTCATTTGGTGACTGATCTCACTAGCGTTGAGCCTATCCATGGACCCACCATTGTCTACGAAAATAAATTCCTCCTGAACGCCATCTTAAATGGCGGCACAGGGGCAGAGTTGCTGCCTCACGGCGACCCGGGTTCGATCCTGACTCCGGGTGCTGTCTGTACAGAGTCTACACGTTCTATCCGTGACCTGCGTGGGTTTTCTCCGGGTGCTCCGGTTTCCTCCCACACTCCGAAGACGTGGGACCTCATGGAGGGTAGAGCCCATAATGGTCCCTTGTTGGCTGGGGAAGATGCGATAACAAGAGGGATACAAGGATGAGAACAGTGGTAGGATGTCTAGGGTGGGCGAGTGGGGAGAGAGGGGTGGGTGGGGGAGGGGCGTGGGGGGGGACATGGGGAATGGAATGCAGCAGTTACTTGAAATGAGAGAAACCACCATTTATACTCCTGGGTTGTAAGCTGCCCAAGCAAACCATGAGTCATTTACCCAAGGTGGGGGAATTAAGAGCCAGGTTTATGTGAGAAGGGAAAGATTTAACAGGAACCAAAGGGGCAACCTTTTTTAGAGCGAGGGGGGTGGGTAAATGGAACAAGCTGCCAGAGGAGGTGGTTGAGGCAGGTACTGTAACAGCACTTAAATGACATGAACAGGAAAGGCTTAGAGGAATATGGGCCACACGCAGGCAGGTGGGACTACTGTAGATGGGGCGTCTTGGTCAGCATGGGCAAGTTGGGCTGTCGGGCCTGTTTCCGTGCGGTATTCTGTGACTCTGGAATTCCAACTTTCCGTGTTTCCGTGACTCTGCACTTTGCAATAATGAGGGAAGAAGATTGGACTTTATTGCCTTCCATCACAGTGGGGAATGTGGGGATTCCGCTGTGGTGGATGTTTATGTTAACTTTTATGTAGTTGTGTGTCTTGTTGCTTTTGTTTTGCGTATGGCTGTATGGTCATTCGAATTTCACCGTACCTTAATTGGTACACAAGGCTTACAAGGTTAATTCCCGGGACTCTCATATGCTGAGAGAATGGAGCAGCTGGGCTTGTACACTCTGGAGTTTAGAGGGATGAGAGGATATCTCATTGAAACATATAAGATTGTTAAGGGCTTGGACACACTAGATGCAGGAAACATGTTCCCGATGTTGGGGGAGTCCAGACCAAGGGGCCACAGTTTAAGAATAAGGAGTAAGCCATTTAGAACGGAGACGAGGAAACACTTTCTCACAGAGAGTGGTGAGTCTGTGGAATTCTCTGCCTCAGAGGGCGGTGGAGGCAGGTTCTCTGGATGCTTTCAAGAGAGAGCTAGATAGGGCTCTTAAAAATAGCGGTCAGGGGATATGGGGATGGCGGTGCTGGCTCGAAGGGCCAAATGGCCTACTCCTGCACCTATTGTCTATTGTCTATTGTCTATACGTGACAATAAACTGACCTTGAAACCTTGACCTAAAGGCCGATGTCCCATTTGCCTTTCGAATGAATGAATGAATAAGTTTATTGGCCAAGTATGTGCACACACAAGGAATTTGCCTAGGTGCTCCACTCGCAAGGAGGCTACAGACTTTTGGTTATTGATTAGAGCTACTGCTCGTGGAATGACCTCTCCCATTTGGATGCTAACCTTGGGTTGGGATTGGCTTCACGTTTATATAAGGATGCCTTCTTGCTTAAGCCGTCTCTTGATGTTCACAGTTAAAGACATAACCATGAAGTGATGCCCATTAACGAATGTTCCTGTTTTCCCAGAATAGCGACTGCACTCCGGGAACCTGGCACCGGACTGACGTGCATCTGGAGAACCCGGAATACCACACCAGATGGTACTTCAAATACTTCCTAGGAAAAGGTGAGGAGTCAAGTTTAGTTTAGTTTTTGAGATACAGCGCGGAAACAGGCCCTTCGGCCCACCGGGTCCGCACCGACCAGCGATCCCCGCCCATTAACACCACCCTACACACACACACACACACACACACACACGGGACAATTGTACATTATTATTACAATAATAACAAGCCAATTAATTTACAAACCTGTACGTCTTTGGAGTGTGGGAGGAAACCGAAGATCTTGGAGAAAACCAACGCAGGTCATGGGGAGAAGGTACAAATTCTGTAGAGACAGCACCCGTAGTCTGGAACGAACCCGGGTCTCTGGCACTGTAAGGCAGCAACTCTGCCGCGGCACCACCGTGCTGCACTTAAGCATGGAAAACCCACGTAGAACAATTGGACCCAGGGTGTCGAGGATCGCTGCTTGTTTTGGAATGGTGGTGCCCATGCCCCAAGGCTCTCTGTGGGCGGCACAGTGGTGCAGCGGGTAGAGCTGCTGCCAGACTCTGCTTCCATCCTGACCTCCAGTGAAGCCTGAACCGCTGAGTTACTCCAGCACTTTGTGTCTTTTTTTGCAAACCAACTTCTGCACTTCCTTGTTTCTGCTCTAATGGAAACCATAGCAGCACGGTGGCCCTGTAGTCGAGTTGCTACCTTACAGCGGCAGAGACCCGGGTTCGATCCTGACCACAGGTGCTGCCCGTACAGAGTCTGTACATTCTCCCCGTGACCTGTGTGGGTTTTCTCCGCGATCTCCTTTTGTAGGTTAATTGGTTCGATATAAATGTAAATTGTCCCTAGCATGTGTAGATAGCATTAATGAGCGGGGATCGTTGATAGGCGCGGACTCGATGGGCCGAATGGCCTGTTTCCACGCTGTATCTCTAAAAAAAACAACCAAAATAGCATAGTTTTAGTTTAGAGATACAACATAGAAACAGACCCTTCGGCCCTCCGAGTCCGTGCCGACCTGCGATTACCCAAATACTAGTCCTTTCCCACATAGCCAAACATAGTTAGTTCCTTCCTTAACCGGGTGCTCCGGTTTCATCCCACATCGCAAAGCCGTGCGAGTCTGTAGGATAATTGGCCCTCTGTAACTTGCCCCCAATGTGGAGGGAGTGGATGAGAAAGTGGGAATAACATAGAACTAGTGTGAATGGGTGATCAATGGCCGGCATGGACTCGGTGGGCTGAAGGGCCTGCTTCTGTGTTTAGTTTGGTTTAGTTTAGTACTTTAGAGATACAGCGCGGAAACAGGCCATTCGGCCCACCGAGTCCGCACGGACCAGCAATCCCCGCACATTAACACTATCCAACACCCACTAGGGACAATTTTTACATTTACTAGCAATGTTACAAAATTTTGAGATTTTAAAAATAAAGTCTGCAATTTATCCCATCAGATAAAGCATAAAAAGAAGTTTAATTTGACACCTAATTCACTTTCATATCTTCAGTATTAAAGAAGTTATGGCCATTTTCATACTCGGAAATTAGCATCTAGTTCCCTATTGCTTTTCCATTGACTTAACACAAAAGCTGTGATCGAGCACAGTTAAAAGCCCATAACTTTCTTAAAAATTAAGATAACTGAAAGAAATTTTCAATTATTATAGATTGAAGCATTCTGAAACAAATATGAAACAATCTTACTTAGAAGACATGAAAGTAAAGCATATAATTAGTTAGTTACCTAATTGTAGCTAATTACAAAATTCAATTATTAGATCTAAACATCTATCAATTTCTTAAGAATAGATTAACATTTTTAAATAGCCTAAGTGTCCAAATAACATTCACACAATAATTCACAATATAACATAATTTTTAAATCTCATTTTCATGAATTTATAGGCCAAATGGAAGGAATTGAATGTTTAATACCTGTAAATGAATGGGGATTTAAATCATCTTGTGAGTGAGGATTTCTGGAACGCGATCTTTTGGAACGTTCATTTGCGGTGAATTTAACCCCGTATTGGCATGAAAAATACTGCCGTTAATTCGGGGAATAAAATCACCGTGTCGCATGAAAAAATGTGAATTAAAGGCTTCTTAAGAAGCACTTTTATACATTTAAAGAAACCACTTTCGTTTACCTGTCCCGTGTGTGAAATTCGTCCCCGTTATCGGCGTTGACGCTTCAGGAGCTGATTTTAAAATTACTCTAGCGCTGACATTGACGATTTAATAAAAATAAAAAATACACAAAAGGCCACTAGGAACGATTCTTCAGCCAACGCTTGTACTCCAACAAAATATTAACCAGGACAAGGGAGGAGAAACCCGCGTTTTAACCCCGCCCCCCCTTAAAGGCGCCAAAATCGCGCACACGGCCAGTGGCAGAATTACAGCGCGACTGAAGGTAAGTTTTGTAACATACCTACATTTACCAAGCCAATTAACCTACACACCTGTACGTCTTTGGAGCGTGGAAGGAAGCCGAAGATCTCGGAGAAAATCCACGCAGGTCACGGGGAGAACGTACAAACTCCGTACAGACAGCACCCGTAGTCGGGATTGAACCCGGGTCTCCGGCGCTGCATTCGCTGTAAGGCAGCAACTCTACCGCTGCGCCGTCGTAAACTAAAACTATGTTATGGTTTCCATTGGAACAGAATTGTGGGCTGCAATTGTGGGCTACATCAGTGAGGGGAGTGAAGCTGAATATAGAGGTGTGGTCAACTACTTTGTGGAATGGTGTGGGCTGAATCACCAGGAGTTAGTGGTGGACTTTAGGAGGAGAGGAACATCACTGTTCCCTGTCTCCATCAATGGTGTGGATGTGCAGTTTACCAGGGAGTACAAATACCTTGGAGTGTACCTGGACAGTAAACTGGACTGGTCCAGAAACGCTGAGACCCTGTACAAGAAGGGACAGAGCCGGCTGTACTTTATGAGGTGGCTCCGCTCCTTCAACGTCTGCAGTGAGATGCCACAGATGTTCTAACAATCGGTGGTGGCCAGCGCCATCTTCTTCACTGCCGTGTTGCTGGGGTAGCAGGGGAAGGCCGCAGACACCAACAGGATCAACAAACTCATCAGGAAGGCTGGCTCTGTCCTGGGGGCGGAGTTGGCTTCATGAGAGGTTGGTCTTGGAGGGGAGGATGTTCCTCAAACTGTGGAGCATCCTGGACAATACAGCTCACCCCCTCCATGACACACTGGTCAACCTGAGGAGTCCCTTCAGCAACAGACTGGTTCCACCAAGATGCAGCACAGAACGCCACAGGAGATCATTCTTCCCTGTGGCTGTCAAACTGTACAACTCCTCCCCCTTCTGTCCTGGGGTAGACTGAGACTGATTCCCCTTCCCCCAATCTTTGCACATCCCCAATCCTTTCCACTCGTCACTTTAATTTCATGTATTTTGTGTTTTGTGCATCTTGTGTTTTATGACTGTTGGCAGATCAATTTCCCTCCTGGGATAAATAAAGTTCTATCGTATCATATCGAAACAAGTAATTGCAGGTGTTGCTGGAGTAACTCAGTGGGTCAGGCAGCATCTGTGAAGAAGGTGAGATTCTGCTGCCATACCGCATCAACTTACACTGCCTAACCCGCTGGGTTGCTCCATATAGTTTCCATTGTCCTGCTCAATTCGTTAACTGTGTCGGTTGAATCCCACGGATCTGGATCCTAATATGTGTAGGAAGGAACTGCAGATGCTGGTTTACTCCGAAGATAGACACAAAATGCTGGAGTAACAGTGGAACAGGCAGCATCTCTGGATAGAAGGAATGGGAGCCGTTTCGGGTTGAGACACTTCTTCAGTACAGAACGGGGCCTGTACTCGCTGGAGTTTAGAAGGTTGAGGGGAGACCTCATTGAAACGTACAGAATAATGAAAGGCATAGAGGTAGATGCACAGAGTATTTGGGACCTAGAGTAGGGGAATCGAGAACCGGAGGACATAGGTTTAAGGTGAAGGGGAAAAGATTTAATAGGAATCTAAGGGGCAACTTTTTCACACAGAGGGTGATGGGTGTATGGAACAAGCTGCCAGAGGAGGTAGTTGAGGCGGGGACTATCCCAACATTTAAAAACAGTTAGACAGGTACATGGATTGGACAGGTTTGGAGGGATATGGATCAAGTGCAGGCAGGTGGGACTAGTGTATCTGGGGCATTTTGGCCAGTGTGGGCAAGTTGGGCCGATGGGCTTGTTTCCACACTATATCACTCTATGACTATGACTAGCACTATCCTGCATACTAGGAACAATTTACAATTATACCAAAGCCAATTAACCTACAAACCTGCACGTCTTTTGGAGTGCAGGAGGAAACCGGAGATCTCGGAGAAAACCCTAGCAGGCCACGGGGAGAACATACAAACTCCATGTAGACAGCACCTGTGGTCATGATCGAACCCAGGTCTCTGGTGGCGTAAAGCAGCACCTCTACTGCTGGGTCACAGTCTCGCCCTAGTGCTGGAAAATGCTGGAAAAAACTCAGCAGAACAGACAGCATTCCAGATATCTGTCATTCAGCCAGTGTGAAGATGGGTCGGCTGTCTATGGCCTCCAGAGATGCTGCCTGACCCACTTTGTAGTCTATGCATAGGTTGAAGGTTGAACTAGCTACCTCCTTGGTGACCCTCGGACTATCCTTGATCGGACTTTACCTTGCACTAAACATCATTCCCTTATCATGTATCTTTTACGCAGTAAAATGTTCGATTGTAATCATGTGTTGTCTTTCCGCTGACTGGTTAGCGCGCAACAAATGCTTTTCACTGTACCTCGGTACACGTGACAATAAACTCAACTGAGTTTGGCACAACTGATACCCTAGTGATACACTGCGGTAGTCGTGACAGTGTTTTATTTCAGAACTCCTGTACGTTATACCAAACTGCAGGATGTGAACATATTCCATCTTCCATCTGTTCTTTCCGTCTCTTTAAACATATGTGCAGTTAGATCCTGGCTGGAAGGATCGCCACGAGCAATCTGTAATTGTATTATTAATTTTCTTCAAGCTTACATAAAAACATATTTATCATTCCCCTACAGATTTTTACCTCCAGCCTAAGCAAGCTTCAGTAACTAATTTTCAATGCAGAATTGTTGTATATTCACGGTGTGATCGCATTATAGAGATTTGTTTCCCTCTGGAAGATTAGTTCTCAGCAGTGTGGGACATTGGGGACATTGCCTTAAAAATAATTGTTTGCCTTAAGAATGGAAGAAGGGGAACAAAATGGCGGCGTAGCTGATAGAGCTGCTGCCTCACAGCGCCAGAGACCCGGGTTCGATCCTGATCTCAAGTGCTGTCTGTGTAGAGTTTGCACGTTCTCCCTGTGACCGCGTGGGTTTCCTCCAGGTGCTCCAGTTTCCTCCCACGTCGCAAAGACATGTGGGTTTGTAGGTGAATTGGCTTCTGTAAATTCCCCCCAGTGTGCAGGGAGTGAAGGGGAGAAGGCAGAAGAATGGTGTCGAGAGGGAAAGATAGATCAGCCATGATTGAATGGCAGAATAGACATGGTGGGCCGAATGGCCTAACTCTGCTCCTTTTACTTATGAACTTATGAGTGGATGAGGAAGTGTGATAGCATAGAACTAGTGTGAAAGGACACAGTGTTGAAGTAACTCAGAGGGGAGGTAGAAGCTCTGGAGAACATGGATAGGTGACGTTTCGGGTCGGGACCCTTTTTGACTGATGATGAATGTTCCTTGTTCCATGTTCACCAGCCCGCATACACTATGATGATTCATGAGATCCATGTTCTCCAGAGATGCTGAGTTACTCCAGCACTTTGTGTCCTTTTGTGTGAACTAGCATCTGCGTAGATTCGACATAGATCTAGAGTGGACACTGTGGACACTGTGGGCCTTAGGGTCTGTTTCCATGCTATATCTCTGAACGAAAACCACAGCATGCACTTTCCCCAACATAAGCTGCTGCTTTTGTCTGCTGATGAATTCATTTCACTGCAGTTTATGTGCAAGCGACGAATAAAACTTGACTTGAAGGCTCAGTAAAGCCACATACAAAGCAGCTGGAATAAGCTATTAAATCGACAAATGTCAGGCAGGCTTTTAAAACAAAGGGCCGTGCCAGGAAAACTCCAACCTGTCAAACTTTTAGTTTCAACAAACTTCTACTTTTGAGTCATCTCCAATGCACTCAGAATGTCCCGAGGTGCTTTGGAGGAGTATCGTTAAAAGGACATTGATGTTGCAGGCTTGAAACAGAGAATGCCTCGATGAAACGTAGCAAGCATTTTATCAGGATGCATCACAGCACGGTTTGGGAACAGCTCCGTCCAACACCGCAAGAAATTGCAGCGAATTGTGGACGCAGCCCAGACCATCACACAATCCAACCTCCCTTCCGTCAACTCAATTTACACCTCACGCTGCCTAGGCAAGGCCAGCAGCATAACCAAGGACCAGTCGCACCCTGGCCACTCCCTCTTCTCTCCTCTCCCATCGGGCAAAAGGTACAGAAGTGTGAAAACGCACACCTCCAGATTCAGGGACAGTTTCTTCCCAGCTGTTATCAGGCAACTAAAGCACCATAACACAACCAGAGAGCGGTGCTGAACTACTATCTACCTCTTTGATGATCCTCAGTCTATCCTTGATCGGACTTGACTGGCTTTACCTTGCACTAAACGTTATTCCCTTATCATGTATCTATACACTGTAAATGGCTCGATTGTAATCATGTATTGTCTTTCTGCTGACTGGTTAGCACGCAACAAAAGCTTTTCACTGTACCTCGGTACACGTGACAATAAACTAAACATCGACCATTCCTTTCCATAGAGTCATACAGCATGGAAACAGGCCTATCAGCCCAACTTGCCCATGTCGACCAATATGCCCCATCTACACTGGTCCCACCTTCCTGTGTTTGTTCTATGGTCGATGAAACCGGAGCATCCGCAGGAGACCCACGCAGTCACTGGGAGCACATGCAAGCTCCACAAAGACAGCACCCGAAGTCAGAGATTGCAGAGGAAGGGAGGGACAAGTCTAAATAGGGATTTGAGAACAAGATGGAGCGTTTTCAAATGGAGTCATTAAGTTATCGATAATAATAATTAAAATAATAATAATAAATTTATTTGTATTGCACGTTTAAAAACAACTCACGTTGACCAAAGTGCTTCACATCAGTGCAGGTACTAATGTGCTACATACAATGGTACACAGCCCCAACAATACATACATAAACTGTTTACAGCACCCTCTCAGAGGGGCTCAAAAACGCTTGGGAGTAGAAATAGGTTTTGAGTCGTGACTTAAAGGAGTCGATGGTGGGGGCAGTTCTGATGAGGAGCGGGATGCTGTTCCACAGTCTAGGTGCTGCAACCGCAAAAGCGCGGTCACCCCTGAGCTTAAACCTAGACTGCGGGATAGTCAGTAGCCCCAAGTCGACCGACCTGAGGGACCTGGAGGTAGAATGGTGGGTTAGAAGATTTTTGATATGGGGGGGGGGGGGGGGGGAGGCAAGCCCGTTAAGGGCTTTGTATACGAATAAGAGGAGCTTGAAGTTGATTCTGTACCGTACTGGGAGCCAGTGGAGAGAGGCCAGGATCGGGGTGATGTGGTCCCTTTTACGGGTACCCGTCAGAAGTCTTGCTGCGGCGTTTTGGGCCAATTGCAGACGGGACAGGGATGATTGGCTGATGCCAGTGTAAAGGGAGTTGCAGTAGTCAAGGCGGGAGGAGATGAATGCGTGGATGATTTTTTCAAGGTCGTCGAATTATAGGAATTATTTGATTTTAGCTATTGTACGAAGCTGGAAGAAACCAGCTTTTACCACAGAGTTGACCTGCTTGTCAAACTTTAATGCAGTCAAATATCACGCCAAGGTTTTCGACGTGCGGTTGACTACTATAGATCAGTGTACAGGGGTGAGGGTTAGTGGGACCTGCTTTGAGCTGGAAACTGGGCAGCACTACCGTGCAGCAACTCAGACTTACAGAGGTCACAGTCAATTATTCCCAAGGAACTGCAGATGCTGGTTTACTGGAAAAAAACCACACCAAGTGCTGGAGTAACTCAGCGGGTCAGGCAGCATCTCTGGATCTACTGCCTGACATGGGAGGGGAGAAGAGGGAGTGACCAGGGTGTAAGTGCTCCTTGATTGTGTTGGCAGCTTTCCCTGAGCAGCTTGAAGAGCTAATGGGGATGGCTGGCTGCTTTCTGCCATGGACTGGGATGCATTCACAATTCTCTGCAATTTCTAAAAAAAAAGACACAAAGTGCTGGAGTAACGCGGTGGGTGAGGCTGCATCTGTGGAGAACATGGAGAGGTGACGTTTCAGGTTGGGACCCCTCTTGAGACTGATTTACGCAATTTCTTGTGGTGTTGAGCAGAGCGCTTGTATTACCAAGCTGGGATACATCCCGATAGGATTCTCCCTCCATGTGTTGGGATCATTGCATGAAAGATACTTCCACTGGGGCACTGGGGAGACCTCTTCAACATGTTAGAAATTATGCATATTAATTTAAACATCGCCCATGGGCACTGGATTCCCTGACACTCTTGATATGCTCTAGTAGCAGGCGTATGCTTTACATGGTGGAAAAGTTTTGGTTAGTTTAGAGATGCAACTCTAAACTAATGGCCCACTGAGACCTTGCTAACTAGCGATCCCCGCACACTAACACCATCGTACACACTAGGGACAATGTACATTTATACCAAGCCAATTAACCTGCAAACCTGTACGTCTTTGGAGTGTGGGAGGAAACCGGAGCACCTAGAGAAAACCCACGCAGGTCAAGGTGAGAGTGCACAAACTCCGTTCAGACAGCACCCGCAGTCAGGATCGAACCTGGATATCTGGTGTTGTAAGGCAGCAACTCTACCGCTGCGCCACCGTGCCGCTCCTGAATGTCTGAATATTCATCCTGGATCAGTAGCACAAATACCTTAACAAGAAGCCAACAATAGTTTCATTTAGTTTATTGTCACGTGTACCGAGGTACAGCGAAAAGCTTTTTGTTGAGTGCTATCCAGTCAGCGGAAAGACAATACATGATTACAATCCATCTGTCCACCGTGTACAGATACAGGATGATGGGAATAATGTCCAGCAAAGGGTAAAGTTCAGTAAAGTCTGAATAGCGATAGAAGGAGGGTCTCCAATGAGGTAGATGGGAAGTCAGGACTGTTCTCTAGTTGGTGAGATGATGGTTCAGTTGCCTGATAACAGCTGGGGAGAAACTGTCCTTGAATCTGTACTTTTCAGATAATCTTTCGCTGTACCTCAGTACACGGGACCATAAACGAAACTAGAAACAAAATGACAATAAACTAAACTAAACTAAAGCTGTGGTCACGGTGGCGCAACGATAGAGTTGCTGCCCTACAGCGAATGCAGCGCCGGAGACCCAGGTTCGATCCCGACTACGGGTGCTGTCTGTACGGAGTTTGTACGTTCTCCCCGTGACCTGCGTGGGTTTTCTCCGAGATCTTCGGTTTCCTCCCACACTCCAAAGGTTTGTACAGGTTTGTAGGTTAATTGGCTTGGTAAATGTAAAAATTGTCCCTAGCGGGTGTAGGATGGTGTTAGTGTGCGGGGATCGCTGGTCGGCGCGGATCCAGTGAGCCGAAGGGCCTGTTTCCGCGCTGTATCTCTAAAACTAAAACCTAAAAAACGAATCTGAAGGTATGTGTTTTCATACTTGTGTACCTCTTTCTTGAGGGGAGAGGGGAGAAGAGGGAGTGAGCAAGGGAAGACTGGTCCTTGATTACACTGCTGGCCTTGTTGAGGCAGCGTGAAGTGCAGATGGAGTCAATGGAAGGGAGGTGGAACAAAGGTGGACCCAGCGTGGGATACTTTGTAACATTGTCCGCGCCCTTTACATGGCAACTCTTTGCATACCTTGGGTATGCAAAACAAAGAATATCGCAGCGACTTAACACATGTGACTATAGAGTATAAAGTTTAAGAAGGAACTGCAGATGCTGGAAAATCGAAGGTAGACAAAAATGCTGGAGAAACTCAGCGGGTGAGGCAGCATCTATGGAGCGAAGGAAATAGGCAACGTTTTGTGTCGAGACCATTCTCAGACTGATGTGAGGGTGGGGGGGGCGGGGAAGAAGAAAGGAAGAGGCGGAGACAGTGGGCTTGTGGGAGAGCTAGGAAGGGGAGGGGAAGGAGGGAGAAAGCAGGGACTACCTGAAATTGGAGAAGTCAATGTTCATACCGCTGGGGTGTAAACTACCCAAGCAAAATATGAGGTGCTGCTCCTCCAATTTATGGTGGGACTCACTCTGGCCATGGAGGAGGCCCAGGACAAGAAAGGTCGGATTCAGAATGGGTGGGGGAGTTGAAGTGCTGAGCCACTGGGCGATCAGGTTGGTTATTGCGAACCGAGCGGAGGTGTTGGGCGAAGCGATCGCCAAGCCTACGCTTGGTCTCACCGATATAGATCAGCTGACACCTAGAGCAGCGGATGCAATAGATGAGGTTGGAGGAGGTGCAGGTGAACCTCTGCCGCACCTGAAAGTATAAAGTATTCATTCATTCATTCATTCATTCACTCGGTTGCGTGTTGGTCTGGGCTGTGGGTGTTGCCTGTGGATGTCACATGTAGTGGAGCTGAACAGGGATGAGTTCCCAGGCAACGTGACAGTGGTGTTGTGTAGCAGGTAGCTGGTAGCGGAGGATGAGATAATTGCACTGTGACAATGATTATTTGATTAGACAATAAATTGGCAACAATTGCTATCTGTCATGTGCATTTGAGCTCGTAGCATCCCTTTCAAAATATTACTGAAGATAGTTTGAGCTTCGTGCTTCTCACAGAAGTGGTTTGGCAGTTTGTTTCGTGTTTCTCTCTGCTTATTATTGGGGCCTCCGTTCTGAAGTCTCTGATTCCCATATTCTCTCAAGTGGGGGAGATAGTCTCGTGGAGTGGAGTCTGTTCCCACCAATCCCCATTCTTCTAACTTTCTCCCCCCCCCCCCCCCCATTCTAATCAAGTCATAGAGTGATACAGCATGGAAACAGCCCCATCAGCCCAAACTTGCCACACCAACCGATACGCCTACACTGGTCCCACCTGCCCACCTTTGGCCCATATTCCTCCAAACATGTCCTATACATATACCTGTCTAAATGTTTCTTGCTATAGTCCCTGCCTCAACTACCTCCTCTGGCAGCTTGTTTGATACACCCACCATCCTTTATGTAACAAAAATTAACCCTCAGATTCCTATTAAATATTTCTCCCTTCCCCTTAAACCTATGTCTGCTGGTTCTCGATTCGCCTCTTCCGGGCAAGAGACTCTATGCATTTACCCGATCTATTCCTCTCATGATTTTGTACACTCTATAAGATCCACCCCTCATCCTCCTGTGCTCCAAGGAATAAAGTCCCAGCCTCCTCATCCTCTCCCTATAGCTCACACCCTGTGGTCCTAGCAACATCTTGGTAAATATTCTCCGAACCCTTTCAAGCTTGACAACAGTCAGACATCAAACTTCAAACGATCAGTCTGAAGAAGGGTCCCGATCCAAAACATCACCTACCCATGTTCTCCAGAGATGCTGCCTGACCTGCTGAGTTGCTCCAGTACTTTGTGTTTTATTTCTCTGCAACCTACTCTGTCCCGCATACCCCACAACGGCCACCTACATAAGGGGTAGCTTACAACGGCCAATTCACAGGACAGTGGAGGCATTCGGAAGTTGCAGAGCAACCCTTGTGCAGTCACGAGAGGGTGTGAAAACTTCAAGCACCACCCAGCAACGCTTGGGTTAACCGGTGATGAGTGTTTGACGGCACTGGCCTGTACTCACTGGAGTTCAGGGGGGACCTCATTGAAACATACAGAATAGTGAAAGGCCTGGATAGAATGGAGGTGGAGAGGATGTTTCCACTAGCGGGAGAGTCTAGGACCAGAGTTCACAGCCTCAGAATTAAAGGACGTACGTTAGGAAGGAGATGAGGAGGAATTTCTTTAGTCAGAGGGTGGTGAATCTGTGGAATTCATTGCCACAGACGGCTGTGGAGGCCGTCAATGGATATTTTTAAGCAGAGATTGACAGATTCTTGATTAGTACGGGTGTCAGGGGTTGTGGGGAGAGGCAGGAGAATCGGGTTGGGAGGAGAGATAGATCAGCCATGATTGAATGGCGGAGTAGACTTGATGGGCCGAATGGCCTAATGCTGCTCCTATAACCTATGAACATGAGTTTGATTGGAGTTTTGGATCCGGAAGGAAGACTGGGATATGGGAATCCGTGAAAGTGAATGTCACCACATCAGCCATCACGTTACTGAATGTCCCATTGAGCTGCATAGCTGCTGCTGCTTGTGAGCCTGGAGACTGGCAGCTGGAGCTAGAACCTAGCAACTTTGAGCTTATGAACTCTTGAGAACCCAAGTCCGGGGTCACTCAAGGTCAGGGTCATTCAAGCCAATCCCACCACCACCCTACCATTGACTCCAGGAGAGTGGCCAACTTAATAGATACATAGATACATAGAAAATAGGTGCAGGAGTAGGCCATTTGGCCCTTCGAGCCTGCACCGCCATTCAATATGAACAAGGCTGATCATCAACTCAGTATCCCGTACCTGCCTTCTCTCCATACCCCCTGATCCTTTAGCCACAGGGCCACATCTAACTCCCTCTTAAATATAGCCAATGAACTGGCCTCAACTACCTCTGTGGCAGAGAGTTCCAGAGATTCACCACCCTCTGTGTGAAAAAGTTTTTCCTCATCTCGGTCTTAAAGGATTTCCCCCTTATCCTTAAGCTGTGACCCCTTGTCCTGGACTTCCCCAACATCGGGAACAATCTTCCTGCATCTAGCCTGTCAACCCCATAAGAATGTTGTACGTTTCTATAAGATCCCCTCTCAATCTCCTAAATTCTAGCGAGTATAGCCAAGTCTATCCAGTCTTTCTTCATATGAAAGTCCTGACATCCCAGGTATCAGTCTGTAATGAAGGACCACTCTCACACCACTGTCACTGGTTGGTCTGCACACAGTGTGTCGTCACTGTTCCGGTCACCACACGTCAGGTCGGACGTGGCAGCAGTAGAGAGAGGAAAGACTCAGCAGCATTTCATGCCTCTTCTCACCGTCCCTCCGCATCTCACTACCTTTTGTCTTTTCACCTATGGCCTTTGGCCATCCGCCCATCAAGCCCTCACCCACCCCCCCCCCCCCCTCATACTGTATCCACCTATCACTCGCCAGGCTATGTCCCGCCTCCACCTCTCCTCTAGCTTTCTCCCCCCCCCCCCTATTATAATCAGTCTGAAGAAGGTCCCGACCGAAACACTCATGTTCCGCAGAGGATGCTGCCTGACCGCTGAGTTGCTCCAGCACTTGGAGGCAGTATCTTCATTTTACTTTCGAGATCCAGCATGGAAACAGGCCTTTTGGCCCCAGTGAGTGCACGCCGGCCACCGATCACCCGTCCACACTAGTTCCACATCATCCCACTTTCTCATCCACTCCCTACACACGAGGGGTGATTACACAGAGGTCAATTGACCCACAAACCCGCACGTCTCGGGATGCGGGAGGTACCCGGAACACCCGGAGGAAACCGATGCAGCCACGATGAGAAGGTGCAAACTCCACACAGACAGCACTCGATGGAAGTCGGGTCTCTGGCGCTGTGAGGCAGCTGCTCTACCCTCTGTGCCACTGTGTGCCCAGAGTGGTGTGGTATGGCTGTATTACTTGGTGTGTAGATTGGACGGAATGGCTGAACTTTCCAAGGACATGTTCAAATCCCTCCAGGGTTGAATTCGTCTTCAGTAAATGAAATGGTCTGACATGGTCATAAATGGTCTGCAGCGTAGGTTCACCAGGTTAATTCCTAAGATGGCGGGACCGTCATATGCTGAGAGAATGGAGCAGCTGGGCTTGTACACTCTGGAGTTTAGAAGGATGAGAGGGCATCTCATTGAAACATATAAGATTGTTAAGGGCTTGGACACACTAGAGGCAGGAAACATGTTCCCAATGTTGGGGGGAGTCCAGAACCAGGGGCCACAGTTTAAGAATAAGGAGTAAGCCATTTAGAACGGAGACGAGGAAACACTTTTTCTCACCGAGAGTGGTGAGTCTGTGGAATTCTCTGCCTCAGAGGGCGGTGGAGGCGGGTTCTCTGGATGCTTTCAAGAGAGAGCTAGATAGGGCTCTTAAAAATAGCGGAGTCAGGGGATATGGGGAGAAGGCAGGAACGGGTATTGATTGGGGATGATCAGCATGATCACATTGAATGGCGTTGCTGGCTCGCAGGGCCAAAAGGCCTACTCCTGCACCTATTGTCTATTGTCTATTGTCCTATTGACATTAAATTCAAAAAGATTTCTAATGGTGGGAGTAGAATGACTTTGTTGTTTAAAATCAAGGTAGCTGGCTTTGTCTGTCGCTCAGTACAGGAGCGTTGCAGTCTTTGCCTGCTCTGGCCCCACCTGTGACTGTGGATATACCACTGAGACCAGCTACCTCCTCCGTCACACATCAAAGGTTGGAGAGGGAACATCATTAATTGTCCCTGACGTGAGGGGGTGGATAATCTGAAGCGCACATCCCGTGAAGCACTCTTGCCTCTGAGAAATAATAAGGTCTGTTTACCTTATTACAAGATCATAACTTAATCAGGCCCAGAGTTTGTTTAACAGTCCAAAGTCTTTCAGTAATGAAGTAAAAACTTTATTTGTATTTCTCCCACTCCCACTTCCCACCCCCACCCCACCCTCCATCGGTATTCCTTCCTCCAGCTTCACATTTCACGCCTCTTCTCTTATCTCCGCGTCTCACACTTTTTTGCCTTCTCCTCTCTGCCCTTTGTCCAGCCATCTGCCATTCTAAATCCCTCTCACGTGTGGAGAAGGAACTGCAGATGCTGGTTACACCGAAGACGGACGCAAAGTGCTGGAGGTAACTCAGCGGGTCAGGCAGCATCTCTGGAGAGAAGGAGTGGGTGACGGGTTGAGACCCTGCTTCAGACTTTGACCCGAAAGACTTGACCCGAAACATCACCTGTTCTTTCTCCAGAGACTTTGCCTGACCCACTGAATTACTCCACCATTTTGGCGTCTATCCCCTCTCACCTGAATCCACCTGTCACTTGCCAGAATTTGTCCCGCTTCCCACCTCTCTTCCAGCTTTTCTCACCCCCTCCTCCCCTCCTCCTCCCCCCACCCCCATCCTCCCCCCGCAGCCCACTATGTTCAAGTCTGTGCAAGGGTCTCCAGCCAAAACATCAAGTATCCATGTTTCTCCAGTGATGCTGCTTTACCACTGAGTTACTCCAGCACTTTGTGTCTTTA
>JAXLNO010003300.1:30000-39325 GCA_038087875.1 Malacoraja senta
AAAGACACAGACAATGCCCCCAAGTCTATGTAATTCAGAGCTTATCTGGAGGTTATAGTGTTTAATAGTAAGATTAAATGAGAACTTACCAGTTTGAAGTTTGATCTTTATTTTATGAGGAGTAACGATGAGGGATTACGTGAAGACCCCGCCAGCCCGCATGCGCGACAATCTTCAAAGCAGCGGTGTGAAATCACAGACAATAGTAGTCGAACTAAACATAGTAAGATAAGAGAACTAGAATACCAGTTGACCTTTATGATAGAGGGTTGGGCGTGGAGGGCACGTAATCCCTCAACGTAACTCCTCATAAAATAAAGATCAAACTTCAAACTGGTAAGTTCTCGTTTAATCTTATTATTTTACTTCGGAGTCACGTGAGTGACTACGTGAAGATTTTAAAGCTCTGTGATTTCATGCCATGGAACGAGTCCATGCCTCACCCACTGCCGTAGTTGACCAAAGGAGGAAGTATGTTAACGTATTCAGACATGAATCAGTTATTCAAAAACACTGATAAATTTATTAACAAAATAATAATAACCACTATCATTCGGGGTAAATTATAATACAGAACTTAAAATTGAGTCTGCAAACACCGCAGGTTTGGCAACCGGTTTGTTATAAAATTGCTGAAAGGTCCTTTCTCTAGACCATCCTGCTGTACCCAGGATGTGGTCCATGGGAACTTCCAACTCCCTTGCTGCCGATGTTGCTGCAGCCCTGGTGGAATGAGATTTAAAAACATCAGTATCCACCCCTGCAGCTCCCAAAACCTGTCTAAGCCACCTTGATATGGTTTGCACGGATACCCTTTTATGAGGCTGTTTATGGCCGAGCAACAATGCTATTTCCTTGCCTCTAAGATATTTTGTGACTTCTATATAATGTAGTAGATGCGTCACTATGCATAGACGAACATCTATGGGGTATGCACGGAACTCCAATTTGAGGCCTGATGATCCAGGCCTATTTTGTTTCACCAATTCATAAATGTAAAAAGTTATTTTGTTGGTTGATATGGCCATCGTGTCCAGCCTTAATTTGTGCAGTGACTGGACTCGTTGTGCCGAGACTAGTGCCATCAGCATGACTATTTTATGTGTTAGTTTTCCCAAGGACAGGGACGTTGCTGGTGACCAACCCCTGAGCAATGTTAGAACAACACTCACATCCCAAATCTGGGAGTACCTAGCCCTAGGGGGATTAGTGTTGAAGATACCCCTCATTAGTTTTGATACCAGAGGGTGAGATCCAACAGTATGGTGTTCTAATCCCTGCCACAAGTAAGCTGATAGGGCACTCCTGGCATCGTTAATGGCACTGTAGCTTAGACCTTCGTCAAAGTGAAGGCTAGACAAGATTTCCAGTACATTCGTCACTGTAGGCGTGTTGTATGTGATGTTGGTCCTGGTACAGTATATCTCCCATTTTCTGATATATGACAGATATTGTTTTCTGGTGGACTCCCTGTATGCCGCCGTGATCATGTTCATGGTTCGGTCTGTCAGCCCAAAATCCAGAAGTGGCCTTTTCAAATTCTGCAAATCAACAGATTTATCCTGTCATGGCATGGGTGACTTTCGCCTGTCACAGGATGAACCAACAAATCTGGCCGTTTGGAGATGGACATACATGGTTCCGAGACCATGTCGAGAACCACAGGGAACCATGGCTGAGTAGGCCAGTCGGGTACCACCAAAATACCTGACGCGGAGTCTTGTTGTATTTTGCCTAAGACCCGACTGATGAGGCAGAAGGGGGGAAATGCATAGAAAAACAATTTTCCCCAGTGCAGCGAGAATGCGTCCATCGCTGTTGCCCCAGGGTCTGGTTCCCAAGCAACATATGTTGGCAACTGGTGATTAAGCCTAGATGCAAATAGATCGATATCTGGTGTTCCATACCGAGCTACAATATCGGCAAACACTTTGTGGTCCAACATCCATTCGGTGTTGTCATTGAATTTTCGTGACCTGGTGTCTGCCACTGTATTGAGTTTACCTGGTAGGTAAATAGCTGATATCCAAATATTTCTGTTGATACACCATTGCCAAATCGTGTTAGCCAGATTATCACATGATATCGATTTGATTCCACCCATATGATTAATATACGCCACCACAGTGGCATTGTCAATTTGTAGGCGAACATGCAGGTGGTGCATTTTTGAGCAGTACGCCTTTAGCCCATAGAACGCACCCAACATCTCTAAATAGTTTATACCAAGTGCTTGAAGTAAAGATGATTCATGTGCATCCCATCTGCCACCACAGCTGGAGATGGTATTAGTAGCACCCCAACCGTGAGCGCTGGCATCAGTTAGTAACACAACTGAAGGGTTGCTGACAATGATGGGGCTGGAACAATGCCGAATGTTTAGCCTCCACCATTGTAATTCCAAAATTGCTTTAGCTGGTAGCTGCATTGGTCTGTCGAAATGACCAGCATGATGTTTGAGTGCTTGCACCTTTGCTCTCTGTAAATTTTGGTAATGCAAAGGTCCAAACTGTGTGGCTGGAAAAGCAGCCATAAGCTTACCAATCACCCTTGCTACTTGTCGAATAGATGGTTGACTGACGACAACAAGGCTGTTACAGGCCTCCATTAGGTCTGCTGCCTTGCCCCTTGGCAAAGTCACAGACATGTGAACCGAGTTAATAGTGAACCCTAAGTAATCCATTGTCGTAGAAGGCGTTAACTTAGATTTATCTGGATTGATGATGAACCCCAGTTTCTCAAACAAGAGTTTGGTAGCTGATACAGCTGTTTTAGCTAAATCCAGAGTCTTTCCCACAATTAATATATCATCCAGGTATGCCATGACAATATGTTTCTGTTTTCGGAGAAACGCCAGGGCTGGTTTTAATATTTTAGTAAATAGTCTGGGGGCTGATGTTAATCCATTAGGCAACGCTTTATACTGCCAGAGCTGCCCCATCCAGTTAAACTTCAGATATCGGTGGTGATTCTTCTGTATAGGCACCAAACAGTATGCATCTTTTAAATCGATGGAAGCCATAATAATAATAATAATACATTTTATTTATATAGCGCTTTTCAAGGACTCAAAGTTGCTTTACATGGAGAGTCAAGAACAAAACAAAATAGAGCAGTAAGACAGAGATGCAAAGGGGAGGGGGACATGGGACTAGGGGTATGCAGAGGTGAAGAGATGGGTCTTGAGGCGGGACTGGAGGATGGTGAGGGACTCAGAATTTCGAATCAATTGTGGGATGGAGTTCCAGAGCCTGGGAGCTGCCCTGGAGAAGGCTCTGTTTCCAAAAGTGCAAAGGTTGGATTTCGGAATGGAGAGGAGACCGGCTGATGTGGATCTGAGGGACCGTGAGGGTTGGTAGGGGGAGAGGAGGTCAGTGAGATAAGGGGGGGCCAAGTGGTTGAGGGCTTTGTAGGTGAGGACCAGGATTTTGTAGATGATCCGGTGGGAAATGGGAAGCCAGTGAAGTTCTTTGAGAACTGGGGTGATGTGGTGCCAGGATTTGGTGTGGGTGATGAGTCGGGCGGCTGCATTCTGGACCAGTTGGAGTCGGTTGATGTTGCTGGAATTAATGCCAAAGAGAAGAGAGTTACAGTAGTCCAGTCGGGAGGAGATGAAGGCATGGATGAGTCTTTCAGCAGCGGGGGGTGTGAGAGAGGGTCTGATTTTGGCAATGTTGCGGAGGTGAAAAAATGATGTTTTGAAGTAATGAAGTAACCTTCGGAAATCAATTGTTTGGCAGTAACAAAAGTTTCCATTTTGAAATGAGTATACTGCACAAACGTATTCAGCTTGGTCAAATCGATGATGATGCGGCATCCACCATCTTTTTTTATTTTTTGTGAAGATATTAGACACAAATTCTAGAGAGTCGTGTTGGGATCTCTCAATTACACCTTTAGCATATAGCCTCACCAGTTCTGCATTACCTTCCAATTTCTCCTGTTGTGAAAGCACAAACATTCGGCTAGGTGCATGCTAAACCGGAGTAAGGGTTTTATGAATAAATTCAATTTCGTATCCCTGGATACTGTGCAGTATATAGGGGTCAGAAGTTAGAGAACTCCATGCCTTCCAAAATAAGTGTAACCTACCCCCAATGTGTGTAGAACTTACACCCCCTATGTTCTGGAAGGAACCAGACCCACCTACCTCCATAGTTACCAGTGGAGTGTTCATTTCATCCGTTTCTGTCTCCTGGGCGGTAGAGGAGCTGGAGTGCGGGGTTGGCGCATTTTCTACGAAGGCCGTTCTGGGCCGTGGTCTAAAAAAGAGCTTTGTCCTGATTGTACCAGCTTCTGTGTACCGAGGTCTGCTGGTGGATGCGTAGGGGTGCTGCCGCCGGAGATGAGAGGTCTTGCCCGATGATGTTGCCTTCATGAGCCCGACGGCTTTTGGCTCCTCATCGAGCTCCTTGACCTGTTTTGACAGGCTGCCCCCAAATAGCAGAATCGGTGGCTGTGTGTTACTGGTCTTGCACAACCCTGCAAATTTGGGGTTCAGGGCAGGTCGGATTGCATTCTTCCTGAGGCAGTTTATCTCGAACTGCGTGTTGCAGAGAAGTGCCAGTGCGTCTTGCTGTGTATCCGACATTTCTGTGCCGTCTACCGATCGGGCAAACGCCGTTATCCCGGAAGCCAGCAGTTTGAGGATCTTTTGCATCTTGACCTCCTGGGCTCTGATGCCCGCACCGATATATCTCCAGATAGAGCTGTTCACCGCAGGAACATTAAGGGAAACACAGTTCTCTGGTGCTAGGTATTTAGCAGTTGTCTCGTTCATTACCTGTTCGTGCAGCTGGTTGAAGGAGAGGTAATCGATGCTGGCTGCCAGCTGTGGCTGTAACGGCTGTCCTGTTTGCGTAGGCATCGCAAATTTGGAGACCATGCTGAGCAGCTTCTGTTGTTCCTGCACCCCCAGCACCCTTGTAGCATCTTCAGCCAAACCCCTGACTTAGGAGCCAGCCCAGAAGTGACTCCTAATGCTCCCCTCTGACGAGGGAGATGCATTATGCAGCCCTGTATAAGGTGCTGCCATGGGTGTCCTAGGAGACCCATGGTGACAAGACTCCGTTTCCCGGAGCATGTCACGTTGGAGCATCTGCTCCATCAACCGCTCCATGTGGGATATGCGATCACGGTCGCTGCCCGCAGGCGGTGAGTTTTCACGGCCCGACTCGTCCGAGTCTACGGGCCTGTCCGACTTCTGCTTGGCCTTCCCGCCAGTCTGTGGTGTCGGTTCGGGCTGTGCCGGTGCCAGGTCGGAGACTGCTGATCGCATAGATAGCGGTCCAGGTGCATTTCCGTGGTCCTCCGCAGTCAGTTTTTTAGTGGTCCGTTTGGACTTGGTCTTGGACTTGTCCATAGGTTCCTTTTCTGAAAAACAATTCTCCCAGAAACGGAAGAAAACGACCTCAGAGTAAATAACTTACCTGCAAGTCCTGTTTTTAAACTTACCGCTCCGGGAGCAACGCTCCTCCCCGCCAGTCGCTGCGCAATGCGTTAGACGATATGTCGCGCATGCGTGCTGGCGGGGTCTTCACGTAGTCACTCACGTGACTCCGAAGTAACATAGCCTGATGGCTGTTGGGAAGAAACTGTTCCTGAACCTGGACGTTACAGTTTTCAGGCTCCTGTACCTTCTTCCCGATGTCAGGGCTGAATGAGAGTATTGCCAGGGTGGTGTGGGTCTCTGATGATGCTGGCTACCTTTTTGAGGCAGCGACTCCTGTAGATCCCTTCGATGGTGGGGAGGTCAGTACCTGTGATGGACCGGGCAGTGTTCGCCACTGTTTGCAGTCTTCTCTGCTGGGCGGTGACTAAAACTGGACGTAATATTCCTTAATGATCCAATACCTGACTTGGCTGAAGTGTTTGTGTGTACAAAATGAGGTGAGTGTAAATGGTTACTGATCCACACTTTGATGCCCAGCTCTGAAAGGGAGAGTTTAGGCTGAATTAAACGGCCAGTGGGCGTATGTATTGTTCCTTACAAAGCGTTTCAAGCAACGCTTTTAAATGCAGGGAGGTAGATGTTGGTTTAAACCCAAGATAGACACAAAAAGCTGGGGTAACTCAGCGGGTCAGACAGCATCTCTGGAGAAAAGGAATAGGTGGCGTTTCGGGTCGAGACCCTTCGTCAGTCTGAGAGTCGGGGTAAAGGGAAACGAGAGATATAGGCGGTGATGTAGAGAGATAGAGAACGGTTAGATAGCGAGATGGGCGGTCACGGTGGCGCAGCGGTAGAGTTGTTGCCTTACAGCGAATGAATGCAGCGCCAGAGACCCGGGTTCGATCCCGACTACGGGTGCTGTCTGTACGGAGTTTGTACGTTCTCCCCGTGACCACGTGGGTTTTCTCCGAGATCTTTGGTTTCCTCCCACACTCCAAAGACGTACAGGTTTGTAGGTTAATTGGCTTGGTAAACGTTAAAAAAAATTGTCCCTGGTGGGTGTAGGATAGTGTTAACGTGCGGGGATCGCTGGTCGGCGCGGACCCGGTGGGCCGAAGGGCTTGTTTCCGCGCTGGATCACTAAACTAAACTAAACAAATGAATGAAAGAAATGCAAAAAAGTAACGATGATGAAGGTAAAACAGGCCATTGTTAGCTGAGACCTAGGTGAAAACGGGTTATGGACAATGAGACTCAACAAGATGACTGTGAAGCTGATACGACATGGGTGGGGGAGGGATGGAGAGAGGGCGGGAATGCAGGTGTTACTTGAAGTTAGAGAGATCAATATTCACACCACTGGGCTGTAAGCTGCCCAGGCAAAATATGAGGTTACCTTGAAAGTGGCAGAGGAGCAGCAGCCAGACCAGCGAGGGAGTGGATTGGCTGCGACGGCTTAATTAATTGAGTGGATCGTTGTCTTGATTAGATAAAATTAAGTGCAGGTGTAGTGGAGCGGCCTTGTTGAGGCAAAGTGCCTTGGAGAGGTCAAGTGTAAAGGCCTGTCCCACTTGGGCGTCATTTGCGCGTCACGTAGATGGCGAGCGAAGATTTTGTACATCCCAAAATCCTGGCGTGCCGCGCGCGACCGCCATCACTGCCTACGTCACCCCGCACCATGCGTGCGTAATGCGCACCATGCGTGCAACATGTGCGCGGCACAACGTACGCGTCGTGCGTTGTGACGCGTAAATGATGCCGCGTAAATTACACGCAAATGACGCCCAAGTGGGACAGGCCTTGTAGTCTTTGTCTCAAGAGTCTTCGGCGAGGAGGCTACATTTATCCGTGTGTGTGTTTCATTTAAATATTTAAACTTATTGACGTGATGGCAGGAATATTACTGCCGTGCGTTTGCTGCAGGATGTGGGAAGTCAGGGGCACGGCTGGTGTCACCGACCACTACACCTGTGGGAACTGTGTCCAGATGCAGCTCCTCAAGGGCCGAGTTAGGGAACTGGAGCAGCAGCTCGATGACCTGCGGTCCATCCGGGACAACGGAAGCTTCCTGGACAGGACCGACAGTCAGGTCGTCACTCCAAGAGTACAAGAGGTGCGACGGGTAGAGACGGAGAGGAAGGGGATGAAACGAGTGCAGGAGACCTCGGTGGAGGTGCCTCTCGATAACGGGTTCACCCTCTCGGGAGCTGTCGGGACAGACGATGCTTCCAGTCCGAGTGGCGGACAGGTCTGTGACTCGAATCCTGGCGCTGAGCCTCGACCGGTGCGACCGACGTCAGGCAGAGCCATAGTGGTGGGTGACTCCATTGTCAGAGGTGTGGACAGGAGATTCTGTGGCGACAGGCGAGACACTCAAGGATGGTTTGTTGCCTCCCTGGTGCCAGGGGCCAAGACGTCACTGCCTGACTTAAGAACATCCTCAAGAGGGAAGGTGAACAGCCGGACGTAGTTGTGCATGTAGGCACAAACGATGTGGGTAAGAAGGGGAAGGAGACACTACTCACATGACACATGACTACTCACATGTGGGCAGTGTTTACTACTTATTGTAGTCTTATCCGCTCCAGGGCGCTCAAATTGCCGAACCAAGCCACGATGCAACCGGTCAGCATGCTCTCTACTGTGCACCTGTAGAAGTTAGAGAGAGTCCTCCTTGACAAACCGACTCTCCGTAATCTTCTCAGGAAGTAGAGGCGCTGATGTGCTTTCTTAATAGTAGCATCAGTGTTCTTGAACCAGGAAAGATCTTCAGAGATGTGCACGCCCAGGAATTTGAAGCCCTTGACCCTTTCCACCATCGACCCGTTGATATAAATGGGTCCCCATCCTACTCCTTCCAAAGTCCACAATCAGTTCCTTGGTTTTGCTGGTGTTGAGGGCCAGGTTATTGTGCTGGCACCATGTTCAGTCGCTCGATCTCTCTTCTATACTCTGACTCGTCCCCATCAGTGATACGTCCCACAACAGTGGTATCGTCAGCGAACTTGATGATGGAGTTCGCGCTATGACCGGCTACGCAGTCATGAGTATAGAGTGAGTACAGCGTGAGTACAGCGTGAGAATACGGGGAATTATAGACCAGTTAGCCTTACATTGGTAGTGGGGAAGATGCTGGAGTTGATTGTTAAAGATGTTATAGCAGCACATTTGAAAAGCAGTGACTGGATCGGTCAAAGTCAGCATGGATTTATGAAGGGGAAATCATGCTTGATTAATCTATTGGAATTTTTTGAGGATGTAACAAGCAGAATGTATAAGGGAGAGCCAGTGGATGTGGTGTATCTAGACATTCAAAAAGCCTTTGACAAGGTCCCACACAAGAGATTAGTGTGCAAAATTAGAGCACATGGTATTGGGGGTAGGGTATTAACATGGATAGAGAACTGGTAGGCTGACAGGAAGCAAAGAGTAGGAATTAACGGGTCCTTTACAGAATGGCAGGCAGTGACTACTGGGGTGCCACCAGGCTCGATGCTGGGACCCCAGTTATTTACAATATATATTAACGATTTAGACGAGGAAATTAAATGTGACATCTCCAAGTTTGTTGATGCCAAAAAGCTGGGTGGCAGTGTGAGTTGCGATGAGGATGCTATGAGGCTGCAGGGTGACTTGGATAGGTTGGGTGAGTGGGCAAATGCATGTCAGATGCCGTATAATGTGGATAAATGTGAGGTTATCCACTTTGGTGGCAAGAACAGGAAGGCAGATTATTATCTGAATGGGGTCAGATTAGGAAATGGGGAGGTGCAACGAGACCTGGGTGTGCTTGTACATCAGTCACTGAAAGTAAGCATGCAGGTACAACAGGAAGTGAAGAAAGCTAATGGCGTGTTGGCCCTCATTGCGAGAGGAGTTGAATTTAGGAGCAAGGAGGTGCTACTGCAGTTGTACAGGGCCCTGGTGAGACCACAC
>JAXLNO010003301.1:0-36958 GCA_038087875.1 Malacoraja senta
GATCAATACTGGACCCCGAATCACCAGGTTAGAGTGAACCAAATTATCAAAAAATGTAAAGAAACATATTTGGAACATTGGGATAAAGAAACCAAAAGCCAAAGCAGATTAGAATGCTACCGTACCCTAAAAAGAGATTATAAATTGGCACACTATCTCTCAACTGTTAGAGACATAAAACAAAGGCAGACCCTCACCAAATACAGGCTAAGTGACCACTATTTGGCAGTTGAAAAAGGAAGACAGAAGAGATTCTGGCAACCAAGAGAAAACAGAATATGTGGCCACTGTTTGACAGATGAGGTTGAAACAGAGGTGCACTTCATCCTAAAATGCCAAAAAATTGACAAAACAAGGAAAACATACTTTGGCAAACTCAGTCAGGCAACCCCTGACTTTAAGGAACTAGACGATAGATCAAAACTAAGAATAATCCTTGGTGAAGGAAATACGGCACATCTTGGTGCACAATACGTAACAGCATGCCATAACCTGAGAGACGGTGAATGACCAATATGCACATATGTACGCACACACTAATTGACATTAACTGACACTAAGAAATTAATATTGAATTTCTAAATTAGTTATCCTGTTGTACTGCTTACAGCTGCAAGAACGTGTAGCAATCAATAAAAGGTTATAGGCCTCCTGCGAGTTTATGTACAGGAACATATCTATCTATGCACTGTATACTTGTATTTATACTTATGCATCTTAAATATGTGTGTCATGTTTCATACTTTGGCAATATAACAATGTTTTTTGTATCATGCCAATAAAGTTTTAAATTGAAAAAAATAAATAAAAAAAATAATTGAGAGCGAGAGAGAGAGAGAGAGAGAGAGAGAGAGAGAGAGAGAGAGAGAGAGAGAGAGAGAGAGAGAGAGAGAGAGACAGAGAGAGAGAGAGAGAGAGAGAGAGAGAGACAGAGAGAGAGAGAGAGGAGAGAGAGAGAGAGAGAGAGAGAGAGAGAGAGATAGAGAGAGAGAGAGAGAGAGAGAGAGAGAGAGAGAAAGAAAGAAAGAAAGAAAAACGGTCTCGACCCGAATCATTTCCGATTCCTTCTCCCCAGAAATGCTGCATGTCCGCTGAGTTCCGCCAGAATTGTGTTTTGTCTATGTTAATCCCAAGTTATGACGTGCCCAGGTTAATAAACTGTGCTCAACATATGATGAGCGTTTGTCGGCACACTGCCTGCACTCACTGAAGTTCAGAAGAACGAGGGGGAACCTCATTGAAACAACGTTTAAGAGACATTTGGACAGTTAAATGGATAAGACAGGTTTAAAGGTATATATTCAGGTACCCTCTCCTAATTCTCTCATTTACAGGTGCCCTCCCATATATCCAAGTTGCTGCCTCACAGCGCAGAGACCCGAGTTCGATCCTGACCACGGGCGCTGTCTGTGCAGAGTTTGCACTTTCTCCCCGCGATCTGCCTCGGGCCGGCACGGTGCCTCCCACCCCCCCATCCCTAGCCATAGGATATAGATTCAAGGTGATGTGGAAAAGATTTAATAGGAACCTGAGGGGTAACATTTCGACACAGAGGGTGGTGGGTTTTATGGAACAGCTGCCGGAAGATGTTCTTGAGGCAGGGATTATCACGACGTTTGGACAGGTAAATGGATAGCAAAGGTTTGAGGGATATGGCCCAAACGCGGGCAGGTGGGATAAGTGTAAACGGAGCCTTGTTGGTCAGTCTGGACATGTTGAACGAAGGACCTGTTTCCGTTGTATTACTTCCCCAACCATCTCCGCCCTCCGGCACTCTCTCGGATCTCCCCATCATTTCCCCCCTCCCGTTTTTCCCTCCCTCTCCCCGTCTCTCACTCTCTCGCTCCCCGTCTCTCCCTCCACCCCATCCCTCCTCTCTTCCCCGTCTCTCCCTCCCTCTCCCAGTCTCTCTCCCTGTCTCTACTTACCCTTCTCTCTCTCCCGTCTCCCCATCCCTCCGTCTCCATCTCTAGACCCTTGTCTCTCTCTCTTTCTCGCGTCACTTTCTCTCTCTGACTTTTTCTGTCAGACACTCCCTCCTTCCTGCTGCGACAAACGCCGAGACGCAGAGCGAGAGTGAGTGACGAGGTGAGGGAGAGACAGACGGGGAGGGAGGGAGAGACGGGGAGGGAAAGAGAGAGAGAGAGAGAGGATGGGAGGGGAGAGGAGGGAGCGAAAGAGATGAGAAGAGGAGAGGAGAGGGAGAGACATAGAGGAGAGGAGAGAGAGGGACACACAGAGAAAGAGAGTGAAAGAGAGGGGAGAGGGAGAGATGGGTGGGGAGGGCGGGAGAGAGACGGGAAGGGAGAGAGAGACGGGGAGAGAGAGAGACTGGGAGAGAGAGATAGATGGTGAGGGAGGGAAAGAGAGAGACGGGGAGGCGAGAGAGAGATGGGGAGGGGAGGGAGAGAGAGACGGGGAGGGAAAGAGAGGACAAGGACGGTGGGAGAGCGACGGGGAGCGAAAAAGAGAGAGAGATGGGGAGGGAGCGAGAGTGAGATAGGGAGGAGAGACAGATGGGGTGGGGAGGGAGAGAGAGATGGGGAGTGGCGGAGAGGAGAGAGAGAAATACGGGGAGGAGAGAGGACGGGGAGGGAAAGAGAGAGAGAGATGCGTAGGGGACCAGAGAGAGAAAGAGACGGGGATGGGAAAGAGAGAGTGACGGAGACGCGGGAGAGAGACGGGACCGAAGGGCGTGTTTCCGTTGTATTACTTCCACAACCCTCTCCTCCCTCCGTCACTCTCTCGATCTCCCCATCATTCTCCCCTCCTCCTCTCCCCCCTCCCCGTCTCTCCCTCCCTCTCCCCGTTTCTCTCTCTCTCCCTGTCTCTCCCTCTCTCTCCTCTCTTCCCCGTCTCTCCCTTCTCTCCTCTTCTCTCGCTCGCCCCATCCATGTCTCTCTCTCTCCCTCCCAGTCTCTCTCTCCCCGTCTCTCTCTACTTCCCCCTCTCACTCTCCCGTCTCTCATTCCCTCCGTCTCCATCTTTGGCACCTCTCTCTCTCCCGTCTCTCCATCCCTTCTTCCGTCTCCATCTCTAGAACCTTCTCCTTCCCTCCTCTCTGTACCTTCCTCCCTGTACCCTCTCTCTCTCGCCCCGTCACTTTCTCTCTCTGACTTTTTCTGTTAGACACTCCCTCCTTCCTGCTGCGACAAACGCCGAGACGCAGAGCGAGAGTGAGTGACGAGGAGAAGGACAGACAGACGGGAGGGGGTGAGAGAGACGGGGAGGGGAAAAGTGAGAGAGATAGAGAGAGAGAGAGAGAGAGAGAGAGAGAGAGAGAGAGAGAGAGAGAGAGAGAGAGAGAGAGAGAGGATTGGAGGGGAGGGGAGGGAGTGAAAGAATTGAGACGGAGATTTTATTCGACTTCGAGTTCGAGTACGAGTTCGAGATCGTGTTCGAGATCGAGAGAGAGAGAGAGAGAGAGAGAGAGAGAGAGAGAGAGAGAGAGAGAGAGAGAGAGATACAGTTAATTCGAGTTCCAGATAGAGTTCGAGTTTTGTTCAAGTTCGAGCTCGAGCTCGAGTTCGAGTTGAATGAATGAATGAAAGAATGAATGAATGAATGAATGAATGAATGAATGAACGAATGAATGAATGAATGAATGAATTTATTGGACAAGTCTTCACATACAAGGAATTTGCCTTGGTGCTCCGCCCGCAAGTGGAACTCCAACTCGAGTTTTAAATAGAGTTCGAGGTCGAGGTGGTGTTCGAGATAGAGTTTATGTTCGACAGAGAGATCGATATATAGTTCGAGATCGAGTTCTAGATCGAGTTCGAGTTCGAGATAGAGTTCGTTCGAATTCGAGTTCGAGTTCGAGATTGAGGTCGATGTCGAGGTAGAGTTGTAGTTCGCGATACACTTCGAGTTCTAATTCGAGTTCGAGTTCAAGTTCGAGTTGAATGAATAAACGAATGAATGAATGAATGAATGAATAAATGGTTGAATGAATGAATGAATGAATGAATGAATGAATGAATGAATGAATGAATGAGTGAATGAATGAATGAATTTATTGGCCAAGTATTCACATACAAGGGATTTGCCTTGGAGGTCCGCAAGCAAGTCGAAATCAAACTCGAGTTCGAGATAGTTTGAGTTCGAGATAGAGTACGAGTTCGAGTTCGAGTTCGAGTTCGAGTTCAAGAATCAAGAATCAAGGTAGAGTTCGAGTTCGAGATATAGTTCGAGTTCGAGTTAGAGTTAGAGATAGAGATAGAGCTAGTTCGAATACGAGTTCGAATTCCAGTTCGAGTTCGATATCAAGTTCGCGTTCGATTGAGAGTTCGTGATAGTTCGAGTTCGAGATAAGAGTTCCAGTTCGATATAGAGTTCGATTTCGAGATTCGAGTGCGAGTTCGAATTCGAGTTCGAGTTCCAGTTCGAGATAGTTCGAGTTCGAATTCGAGTTGGAATTCGAGTTCGAGATAGAGTTCGTGAAAGAGTTCGAGTTCTATTTCGAGTTGGAGTTGGAGTTCGTTCGAGAGAGTTCGAGTTCGAGGTCGATTTCGAGAGAGAGTTCGAGTTCGAGGAAGTGTTCGAGTTCGAGTTAGAGTATAGTTCCAGTTCGAGATAGAGTTCGTTCGAATTCGTTCGAGAAAGAGTTAGGGTTCGAATTCGAGTTCGATTTCGAATTCAATTTCGAGTTCGACATCGAGTTCGAGATACAGTTGTAATTCGAATTCGAGTTCGAGATAGAGTTGGAGTTCGAGTTGGGGAGTGATTTCGACATATAGTTCGAGCGAGTTAGAGTTCGAGATAGTGTTCGAGGTCGAGATAGAGTTCCTGAAAGAGTTCGAGATAGTTCGAGTTCAAGTTCGAGATGGAATTGGAGTTGGAGTTCGAGATAGTGTTCGAGTTCGAGATAGTTCGAGTTCGAGATAGAGTTCGAGCTCGAGATAAGAGTTCGAGTTCGAGTTCAAGTTCGAGTTCGAGTTCGAGTACGAGTTCGAGTTCGGGATACAGTTCGAGTTCGAGATATAGTTCGAGTCCAAGTTCGAGTTGGAATTGGAGTTGGAGTTCGATAGAGTTCTAGTTCGAGATATAGTTCGACTTCGAGTTCGAGGACGAATTCGAGATCGAGTTCGAGATCGAGTTCTAGTTCGAGAGAGAGAGTTCGAGGTAGAGTTCGAGACACAGAGTTAGAATTCGAGTTCGAGAGATTTCGAGTTCTAGTTCAAGAATGAATGAATGAATGAATGAATGAATGAATGAAAGAATGAATTAATGAATGAATGAATGAATGAATGAAAGAATGAATGAATGAATGAATGAATACATTCTTTGGCCAAGTATTCACATACAAGGAATTTGCCTTGGTGGTCCGCGAGCAAGTCGAACTCCAACTCGAGTTCGAGATAGAGTTCGAGATCGTATTCGAGGTCGAGTTCGAGTTCGAATTCGAGTTCAAGTTAGAGTGCGAGTTCGAGAGAAAGTTCGAGAGAGATTTCGAGTTCGAGATAGAGTGCGAGTTCGAGTTCGAGATCGAGTTCGAGATCGAGTTCGAGTTCGAGAGAAAGTTCGAGAGAGATTTCGAGTTCGAGATACAGTTCGAGTTCGAGTTCGAGTTCGAGTTCGAGTTTATTTTATATGAATTTTATTTAATTCTTTATTTCGAACAGAATAAAAGAATAAAAGAATAAAAAGCGTGTGAAACGGCATACAAAAAAAAAGAATATTTATAAAGAGTCATAAACAATATCTATAAATAAATGAAATCGTATGTGTCCGAATAGGAGCAGGAAGAAGCCAGAGCTTATTAATTCCCACCCCCTTATTCAATTGCTTATAATTATCTTATACACATTTAGATGCTATATGTACACCATGTGTACACCAGCAGCTATATGTACACCAAATTATTTACATTTATACACTAATCAAAAATTTTCAGCCATACAAAAGAAGAGAGAAAAAAAGTAAAAAGAAAAGATAAAACCCTCATATATTATACAGTATCCCTTAGTCATATATAGAACCCATAACCCTCATGAAATATACAGTACCCCTTAGTCATATATACAACCCATCACCCTATAATCACCCTTCCCGATACAATCAGTATAACAAATATCCCACTCACAATCACCTCTCATCCCAATATCCTTTAAAAAAAGTGTTTTTGTACATCTTTTTAAACTGAATTATGTTTGCGCTAAATTGTATCTCCTGTTCCAGACCATTCCACAAATTCACCCCACATATTGATATGCACATACTTTTAAGAGTTGTTCTGACATTGAATTTTTAAAAATTATTTTCCCCTCTCAAATTATACCCACCCTGTCTTTCCATTAACAGTTTTTCTCCAGTTCGAGCTCGAGTTCGAATTGAATGGATGAATGAATGAATGAACACGTTTATTGGCCTAGTACTCACATACAGGGAAGTTGCCTTGGTGCTCCGCCCGCAAGTCGAACTCAAACTCGAGTTCGAGATAGAGTTCGAGTTCGAGATAGAGTACGAGTTCACGTTCGAGTTAGAGTTCGAGTTCAAGTTCGAGTTCAAGAAACAAGAATCAAGAGAATTTATTGTCATGTGTCCCTGATAAGACAATGAAATTCTTGCTTTGCTTCAGCACAACATAGTGGGCATTGATTACAAAACAGATCAGTGTGTCCATATACCGTTATCTACGTAAATACACACATGAATAAATACACTGATAAAGAGCCAATAACAGATAATGGACTATTAATGTTCATAGTTTTGTCCGAGCCAAGTTTAAAATCCTGATGGCTGTGGGGAAGCAGCTATTCCTGAACCTGGTCATTGCAGTCTTCAGGCTCCTGTACCTTCTACCTGAAGGTAGCAGGGAGATGAGTGTGTGGCCAGGATGGTGTGGTTCCTTGATGATATTGCCAGCCTTTTTGAGGCAGCGACTGCGATAGATCCCCTCGATGGAAGGGAAGACAGAGCCGATGATGGACCGGGCAGTAGTCTTTTCCTCTCCAAGGCGCTCAAGTTGCCGAACCAAGCCACGGTGCAACCGGTCAGCATGCTCTCTACTGTGCACCTGTAGAAGTTCGAGAGCGTCCTCCTTGACAAACCGACTCTCCGTAATCTTCTCAGGAAGCAGAGGCGCTGATGTGCTTTCTTAATAATTGCATCAGTGTTCTCGGACCAGGAAAGATCTTCAGAGATGTGCATGCCCAGAAATTAGAAGCTCTTGACCGTTTCAACCATCGACCCGTTGATATAAACGGGACTGTGGTCCCCATCCTACTCCTTCCAAAGTCCACAATCAGTTCCTTGGTTTTGCTGGTGTTGAGGGCCAAGTTATTGTGCTGGCAACAAATGGAGAGTCGCTCGATCTCTCTTCTATACTCTGACTCATCCCCATCAGTCATACGTCCCACAACAGTGGTGTCGTCAGCGAACTTGATGATGGAGTTCGCACTATGACTGGTTACGCAGTCATGAGTATAGAGTGAGTACAGCAGGGGGCTGAGCACGCAGCCTTGAGGTGCTCCCGTGCTGATTGTTATCCAGTCTGACACATTTACACCAATACGAACAGACTGTGGTCTGTGAATGAGGAAGTCGAGGATCCAATTGCAGAGGGATGCGCAGAGACCCAGTTCTGAGAGTTTGATAACCAGCTTGGAGGGGATGATTGTATTAATTGCCGAGCTGTAATCAATGAATAACAGCCTGACATGAGTTTGTGTTGTCCAAGTGGTCCAGAGGGGAGTGGAGGGCCAGCGAGTTCGCATCCACCGTTGATCTGTTGTGGCGGTAAGCGAACTGCAGTGCGTCCAGGATTTTGTCGAGGTAGGAGTTGATTTGCGCCATGATCCACCTCTCAAAGCACTTCATCACCACAGGCGTTAGTGCCACAGGTCGATAGTCATTGAGGCACGTCACTTACTCATCTTGAGCACCGGTATAATTGATGCCCTTTTGAAGCAGGTGGGAACCTCGGACCTCAGAAGTGAGGGGTTGAAAATATACGTAAAAAGTCCAGCCAGTTGGTCCGCACAGGTTTTTTCGAACACGACCAGTTCGAATTTGAGTTGGAGTTCGAGATAGTTCGAGTTCGAGATAGTTCGAGTTCGAGAGAGAGATGGAGTTCGAGATACAGTTAGAGTTCAAATTCGAATTCGAGTTCGAGTTCAAGTTTGAGTTCGAATGAATGAATGAATGAATGAATTACATAATTAATGAATGAATGAATGAATAAATTTATGGGCCAAGTATTCACATACAAGGAATTTACCTTGGTGCACCGCGAGCAAATCGAACTCCAACTAGATTTCGAAATAGAGTTCGTGTTCGACAGAGAGTTCGATATAAATTTCGCGATCGAGTTCGAGATCGAGTTCGAGTTCGAATTCGAGTTCGAGCTCGAGTTGAATGAATGAATAAATGAATGAATACGTTTATTGGTCAAGTATTCACATACAAGGAGAGAGAGAGAGCACTACAACATCTCACTTGGGAGTTCAATTTAAGACTAACGGAATGCAGCAGACCGCGACGCTAACAAGCTAGTGGGCGTAACTACAAATGCAAGACATAGCATGCGCCATTAATCCACACTCCCCTCTTAAAGAATCAATAACGATGTATATCCATAACTAAGCAAAGCAAATATTACACCCGATGACAGACTGGTGGAAAGTGAAACATAGTCCGGATACATCACGATCGGCCTGCAAACACGACCGGCACGTGCTCGATAAAGGCCATCTCCATTATTTTTCTCTGGCGAAAGAGCAGGCGATGTGACCGCCGTGGGGGAGTGGACCAACGTCCCTGGAGTCGAAGCAGGAGACTGTGTCGCAGGCGAAAATGGAACAGACAGAGGAGCTGTCGCAGGCATGGATTGTTGTGCTGGCATGAGCATGCGGGCGTCACTAGATGCAGATTGAAATGAACTTGTACGATCCGGATAATAAGAAGGAGGGATTGACTCGTTCACAGGCAGAAGATGTTGCGTCAGTAGGTGCCGCCATCGGCTCTAACAATGTACCAGCGTGGCTCCGAAGCAGGACCAGACACCACACATAGTGAAACATAGGACTTCCGGTTGCGACATGCTTTGCTAGCAGTCGCAAACTTTTTAGCTCCGCTGAAAAAATCGCGATTTTTCGCGTTAAAATCGGGTCTGGAGGTCGGGACCGTTTTTAAAAACTTACCGGAGCTTCATGTCGCGGTGCTGATGACGTCATCAGTAAGCGCCGCGATTTTAACGGAGGGAAAGTCATTTTAAATGAAAAGTACATCTCCAGGTCAGAGCCCACAGAGGAAAATCTCAAAACATCTGCTGAAGACTCTGGAACAGCAAGAAACTTCAGAACTGACCTCTGGAGAGGTCTCTGGAATGGCTACTCGATCTGCAAAAGAGAAAACCGAAATGGAGGACTTAAGAAACTCGGTAAGAGATATCAAAAATGATATGGAAGCTGGGAACAGTAAATTGATAGCCGGTAATGATAAAATACTTGAGGGTATTGAGGCTCTCCAAAAAAGAATTGAAGGTGTGGAAAAAGGACTATCGATAAAAATTGAAAAGGTGGCAGAAGAGACCACAAAGATGTTTGAGGCTGTGCACGAAACTGTGGCTGCAAATGCATCTGCAGTGAATGATTTGGAAGCTGCTGTGGAAGTGATGGCTGGAGAGATGCAGACTATGAAGTCAGAAATAGATAGTCTCAAGAACCAAGTCACAAAGGTTTCGAATAAATGTGTTGACCTAGAAGCTCGCTCAAGACGTCAAAATATAAGAATACGTGGTGTAAAAGAGGGAGCTGAGGGGGACAATGTTTGTGAGTTCGCTGCCAACCTAATTAAACACGTACTGAAGCTACCAGAAGTACCTGTAATTGAAGTAGCACATCGACTCCCCAGATTTAAATCAAGATCTCAAGGAGAACGTGCCTACCCACGACAGATCATAATTAAACTTCGGGATATCTCAACAATGGAAGCGCTGATGAAAAAAATCAACCACGGAGAGAAGATGATGTACAGAGGTGATACTATTAAACTCCTACGGGACTACCCTTATGAGATTGAGCAAAAGAGAAGAAAGTTCTCACAGACCAGAGAAGTTCTTTATGGTGTTAAGGGAGTTTTGTGTGGAGTGTTTTATCCGGCTAGAATGCGTATCACCTTTGAGGGAGTGTCAAAAACATTCACTAATTCGGATGAATCTCTCAAATACGCTCAAGAAATCGCGACTAAGGCTGCATCAACTGGAGACTGAAAACCAAGACGACATGAACAAACGAACTTGCTTATTCTTCCAACAAGAGTATCACAAGGAAAGTGAATTAACTGAACACTGATTTTTTATTTTTTATTTGACTTCAAGCAACAGATTCTTAGTGAGACGTGGCTAGACATTATTATCTTCGCTGGAACATTGTGCTATGTAATTCAAGGACACTACGTGCTCAAACGAGGAAAACCTGATAACGGGACGAACTGCTGGGCTGAGAGTGAAAAACATCACATGGCTTATATTGTTTATAAAAAACTGAAAAAACTGAGAACTAATAATAATTAACAATTAACAATACTAATATAGAAATAGCAATTGAAATAGATAAAAAATGTGCAGTCTGCTCTGTTTAGCAGATAACAGCAAGTGCTATGCAGCTCGAGAGTGGAGGGAGGGGGAGACCGGGTACCTGGCATAACTCCAGGAGCCAGACTCCCGTTAACCCTTCCAGCGAACAGCTCATTTTTAACAATATTAAAATCAATTTAAAATAGTTAAGAGATAATATACACTCGAGGTTGATATGAAAAATATATACGGCTTATATAGTTTTACAAAATGCTGAGAATTAATCATAATTAATAATTAACAATACTAATATAGAAATAATATTTGAAACTGATAAAACTGTGGTGCCTGCGTCATAACGCAGACAGCAGTTATCACCTATGTTCGCAGCTCGTGGAGAGGAGAGGAGATCAGGCACCTGGCACAATTCCAGGAACCTGACTCCGGTTAATCCACTCAGTAAACCGCTCACTTTAACAATACTAAATTCATTTTAAAATAGTTAAGAGATAAAGAGTGAGTAGGATATGGAATCGAATACATTTGACATATATATAAATTGTAACTGGGTGAAATAGAACTGAATTGGAAACGGTAATGACCCCATAAATTTTGGGTAATAAATACAGCGGGGCTAACTTTATACCAACTACGCCGGAAGCGTTATGGATGTCGTACCCCACAGACGAGTGGGCCACTCACTACGGTGTTGAAATTTTAGACACCGTAAATTTATTTGATTTATATATATTTTTTTTTATCACAATATGTCACATCTGTGTGTTTTTTCTTCAAGGACAATCGCGCAGGAGAACTACCAAGGAAGTCTATAATAGAAATACTCCCAAAATAACCAGAGTCCGGAGGTATGAACGCACCACAATAATTAAGGTCATTAAAATTGGTAAAAATGCATGACGACAATCAAAAGAAAATAGGAGGAATCACATTATGTAGTTGGAATATAAGGGGGATTAATGAACCTATTAAAAGGGGCAAGATACTAGCTCAGTTGAAATCATACAACACGGACATAGCGTTTCTACAGGAAACACATCTTAAACAGCAAGATCAGACAAGACTGAGGGCGAACTGGATAGGCCAAACATTTCACTCTTCATTTACCTCCAAATCTAGAGGTACTGCAATTATTATTCGTAAAGGAATTCCATTTAAATCAAAGAACACTATTTTAGATAAGGAAGGGAGATATCTTATAGTAGCAGGGGAGATCAATAATATGCCAATTACGCTGGTAAACATATATGCGCCCAACTTTGATAACCCTCAATTTTTTAATAAAATTCTGAATATAATTGCAGAATCTAATTATCAAAATGTTATAATCGGAGGAGATTTTAATTGTGTTTTAGATCCTTATTTAGATAAATCGATGCAAAAACAAAAAGGTCAGACGAAATCTAAAACCAGTGAACTCTTACACACATATATGGAAAACACAAATATAACAGATGTATGGAGGATTGCAAACCCGACGGGAAGGGATTACTCGTTTTATTCAATGGTGCATAAAACATATTCACGGATAGACTATTTTCTAGTGGATACAAAATTAATTTCGCAATCTCTGAATCCTAAATATCATATTAATGCGATCTCAGATCATTCTCCGTTAACTTTTGTTCTAAAACTAGAAGGAATGTCTATGAATAAACCGTTCTGGAGGTTTAACTCACAAATTTTAAAAGACCCTCAAGGGAGTATCTATCTAAAAAAACAGATGGATCTATTTTTTGAGTTAAATGATACACCAGAGATATCCCCCACGTTATTATGGGAATCCTTCAAAGCATTTATAAGAGGAGTCATTATTTCATTTCAAGCTTATCAAAATAAAAAGAATAAGAATGAACAAAGACACTTAGAAGATCAAATAAAACAGTTAGATATAGATAATGCTAAAGACCCAACTATGGATAAACATAATAAAATACTACTACTGAAATTTCAGTTAAATAAATTACTGTCAGAGAAAGTTATAACATTATTTCAAATCACAAAACAAGAACACTTCGAATTCGGGGACAAACCCCACAAACTTCTAGCACGACAACTTAAAAAACGGGAAAAAGAGAATGCAATATTAAAGATTAAATCAGATAGAGGGGAAGTATTAACACTACCCAAGGATATTAATAAAAGATTTGCTCAATTTTACCAGAATCTATGCACATCTAAAACGTCAATAGACAATAATAAAATCTCAGAATTTTTAGATAATTGTAATCTACCACAATTAGAACGCAGGGAACAAGAGGAACTGGGAGCACAAATTACTTCTAAGGAGATAGAAGACACAATAAAAACACTAAAAAATGGAAAAACACCAGGACCAGACGGATTCAGTAATGATTTTTATAAATCTTTTTATGATATAGTTACTCCACGATTACAAAAAATGTATACATATGCTTATAAAGAGCAAAACCTACCTGAAACACTAGCGGAATCAACGATCATATTAATACTTAAAAAAGATAAAAATATAGAAGAACCAGGATCATATAGAGCTATTGCTTTGTTAAATACGGATCAGAAAATAATAGCAAAAACATTAGCCAATAGATTAAGCAAGTATGTTAGTAGACTAATACATGAGGATCAAACAGGATTTATACCTAAGAGACACTCATTTAATAATTTGAGACGTTTGCTTAACATAATGCATTCACATAAATCTTATGACCAAGAGTTAGCTATCATCTCACTGGACGCAGAAAAAGCGTTTGATCAAGTAGAATGGGACTATATGATCAAAGTATTGCAAAAATTCCAATTGGGAGAAAACTTTATTGCATGGATAAAACTACTATATAACAAACCTACGGCTAGAATACTAACTAATAATATATTATCTTCAAAATTCGAATTATCTAGGGGCAACAGACAAGGATGTTCACTATCACCGCTGTTATTTGCTTTGGTAATTGAACCCCTTGCTGAAAAAATAAGAACACACTCGAATATTCACGGTTATAACACAAAATATTCAAACAACAAACTATCCCTATATGCTGATGATGTACTACTGTACATCACAAAACCACAAATTAGTATACCAAATATATTAAACTTAATTGAGGACTTTGGATCCTTTTCAGGATATAGAATAAATTGGAACAAAAGTGAAATTATGTCGATTAAACCAAAAGACTCAACACATCTCAGGAAATTCCCTTTTAAAATAGCTATGGAAAAATTCAAATATTTAGGAATTGAGATGACTAGAAATTACCATGATATGTTTAAAGCTAATTATAATCCCCTACTTAAGAAATTAAATAATCTGATTAAATTTTGGAAAACACTTCCGATGTCCTTAATAGGTAGGATAAATGCTATAAAAATGATTTTCTTACCACAAATCCTTTACCTATTTCAATCAATACCTATATATCTCCCAAAAAAGTTTTTCAAAAAACTGGACTCAGACATTACAAATTTTATATGGGATTACAAATCCCACAGAATACAAAGAACACACCTTAACAAACGAAAAGAGTTGGGGGGTCTAGCGCTCCCTAACTTTATGTATTATAACTGGGCAGTAAATATTAAAAATATGATTCACCTGCTGGACAATTCTGCCCAGCAGGTGGACTGGATTATAATGGAAAAAGGGGATTGCTCCCCGAATAATATAGGAGCGATTATTCTCTCTCCAATAAATTTGAATAATAAAAATTATAATAAAAATCCAATTATATATAGCACTATTAGAACATGGAAGCAAATAAAACAGAATCTAAAATTAAGAAACCTATCTCTCTTAATACCAATAGTCAATAACCCATCGTTTAAACCTTCAATCATAGATAAAGCATTTATACAATGGGAAAGAATGGGAATTAAAACGCTCGAAGATCTGTATGAATTAGAAAAATTACTATCATTCCAACAACTACAACTGAAATATAATTTGAAAAATAATCAATATTTTAAATATATACAAATCTGTGACTATCTGAAAACACACACAAAAGATTATTATAATATGCCTTCCGACTTACTAGATGAAGCAATGAAGACAAAGGCGGAATCAGTTAATTTAATATCATACTTATATAATATCATCTTAAATATAGAAATACCCACAACAGATGGAATTAGAAGAGATTGGGAACAAGATCTAGGTATAAAAATTTCAAAAGAGAGTTGGGATAATCATTTATTACAGGTGCATAAATGCTCGATCAACGTACGACATACGCTTATCCAATTTAAAACATTACATAGATTATATTATTCAAAAACCAAACTAAATAAAATCTTTCCTAACGTCTCACCAATCTGTGATAAATGTATATGTCAAGAAGCTACCATAGCACATTCTTTTGTTTTTTGTACAAAAATCCAAAAATTCTGGTTTGAAATATTTGATATTTTTTCAAAATTAATCAAAATAAAACTGGTACCAAAACCAGAATGGATTATTTTTGGAATATCGGAAGGTATTCCTGAATTAAACGTGTATCAGAAGAATTTACTCAATTATGGGCTAATAATGGGAAAAAAGCTTATACTTAAATTCTGGAAAAATGCGCCCACACCAACAATAAAAATGTGGACATCAAATATGTTGGAAACATTACATCTGGAAGAGATGAGATTCCTCCTAGTAGGCAAAGTAGATCAATTTCAAAAGACGTGGTCTACGTTTTTGGACCTATTACAAGCATGAGGTGCAATAGTAATTTAGAAAAACAAATAAATAAATAAAAGGTATCTGGACCTGGTAATGGGAGGTAAAATAAAAACAGACTTGGTTGGTAGTTCCTTCTCTATGAAGTATGGTATAAGAGTTATAATAGAGCGATTGTTCCTTCTTTCTTTCTCTTTTTTTTTCTAGGGTCTATTTTCTAACTTTACTTCCTTCTCTAACCTCTTTTCTAAGGGGCTTTCTTTTCCCAACACTCTTTTGCACTTCACAACCTTTGCGCACTTTCTTCACTTTTCTTACTTCTTTCTTTTTCTTTCTTAAAGTTTAAAAAAGTGAAGCGGTACAAAAAATGTATTAATATATACGTGTTGTACATTACTGTAATCTACCGTACTTCTAAAAAATAAAAAAAATAAAAAATAAAAAAAAAAAAAAAAAAAAAAAAAAAAAAAAAAAAAGAAAGTGAAACATAGTCCGGATACATCACGATCGGCCTGCAAACACGACCGGCACGTGCTCGATAAAGGCCATCTCCATTATTTTTCTCTGGCGAAAGAGCAGGCGATGTGACCGCCGTGGGGGAGTGGACCAACGTCCCTGGAGTCGAAGCAGGAGACTGTGTCGCAGGCGAAAATGGAACAGACAGAGGAGCTGTCGCAGGCATGGATTGTTGTGCTGGCATGAGCATGCGGGCGTCACTAGATGCAGATTGAAATGAACTTGTACGATCCGGATAATAAGAAGGAGGGATTGACTCGTTCACAGGCAGAAGATGTTGCGTCAGTAGGTGCCGCCATCGGCTCTAACAATGTACCAGCGTGGCTCCGAAGCAGGACCAGACACCACACCAATACGATCATGACCTTTGTCAGTCTGTAAGAGGACCACCTGTCCTTTGGTCAATGGTGGAAGTGGCTTACTCGTCATGTCGAACCATATCTTTTGAACGTCACGCTTTTGTTCCAACCTGGATTGAACCTCCTTTGGCGGAAACACACGTGGGGTTAATGTTTGCCCCGCTACGGGCAGCGTGGAGGAGGAGAGGGAAGAGGGGAGAGAGAGGAGGATAGAGAAGGGAGAAAGAGAAGGGAGAGAGAGAGAAGAGAGAGAGGGAAGAGGGGAGAGAGAAGGGGGAGACGGGAGCGTGGGGTTCATTTTCCCACACAAGCCATAGATGACTGGGCAACCTGAACCCAAGCACCAACTTGAAAGCGGCCGAATGTGTGAATTCCTCGGAACAGCCGCCACTCTCCCACGGCCACCCTCCGTGGGCTGCGGGTCGGGTGGCGCGGAGGTTTGGGACTTTGCAGTATGACAACGGCGGCCAGTTCTCGAGTGCGGAGTTCCGCGCCTTCGCTGCCGCCTGGAACTTTCGCCACATCACCAGCAGCCCTAAGTACCCACAGAGCAACGGCCTTGCTGTGCGCGCCGTCCGCAGTGCCAAGGAGCTGTTGGAGCAGTGCAGACTATCGCACTCGGATTTTTACCTGGCCCTACTGAATCTCCGTAATATCTCTCGTGACTCTGCCCTGGGCTCGCCTGCTCAGCGGCTCATGTCCCGCACCACACGCCCTCCGATCCCTGTCTCCCAGCGATCCCTAGAGCCCGCGGTCCGCAGCCCTGCTGCTGTTCAGGAGCGCATTGCCCAGAAACAGGCTATCCAGAAGCGCTCCCACGACAAATCCTGCCGTCCCCTTCCGCGTCTCTTCCAGGGCCAGGTCGTCCGGATGAAGTCTCCCTCAGGACACTACCGGCTGGCTGTGGTCGTCGGCTCTGCAGACTCTCCGCGGTCTTACCTGGTTGACTACGAGGGTACCACCTACCGCCGGTCCCGCCAGCATTTGCTGCCGGTCAACGAGCCCGCTCCGCCTCCTGCAGCCCCTTTTGCACCTCCGGTTGCTACCTCTCTGCCTACCGCTCCTCACATGCCCAGAACTCTGCCCTCTCAACCCTTGGTGCCCCGTTCTCCCACTGCTCCTGCCTCTCCCGCTCGCGTACCCGCTGCGGTGCCCGTTTCGCCTCCCCGGTCTCCTCGTCCTCCCTCTCCTGCTCATTCTCCTGCCCATTCCCCTATCACCACTCCTGCTCCTGTCCCTGCTCTTCCTGCGGGGGGGGGGGGCGGCCTGCGTACCCGCTCCGGGCGGTTGGTCAAGCCGCCTATGCGTTACGGGGAGACTGCTTGAATGTTTCCAGTTTTCCTGCCGGTGTACGCGCGGGTGTGTTTCTAGCGTATGAGTCGTGGTCGCACTGTCATCATTGTAATGTTTTGTTTTCCAAGGGGAAGGATGTAGATCAGTGCATGCTCCTTTAACATAGTGACCTCACCACTACTAAGCACTCCCCATTATCTTCAGTATATTTGTAGCCTCCACACCCCCCAGCTCTCTCTCTAGCTCCGTTGACGGACCACGAACACCTAGGGCACTGTGTGTGTGTATGATTACAATGTATGCAATAAACTAGTAGTGAAGACTTCACGTGTCTGACGAGTCTTTACAGTGCGGAGGTTTGGGACAATGTTCGTGCCTTCACAGTGATGTGATGGACGCGGGGGTCTGGACAAATCGCTGACAAGTCCCGCCCCCGGCAACGTCATGTCCGTTATTGGACTTTTCTTTTGAGCGGCAGTCGGTCCTTAGGCTTGTTGGCGACGCCGCCTTTCGGGTAGGTGGCGTTTTGTCAGAGCGGCCATTCGGTAAGTTTGCTTTTAGGCGACGCAGCTTTTCGGTTCTTTGGCTTTTAGGCGTCCCGCCCTTTCGGTTAGTTTGCACTTAGGCATCCCGTCCTTTCGGTTAGTAGGCGTTTCGTCTTCGGACTCTTTCGGTTTATTGGCGTTTCGGCCTCGTTTCCATTCGGTTATTTGGCTTCGACTTCTTTGCTTCGGCTTCTTGTCTGTCGGCGCCACGTCTGGGTATCATCTGGCCAGCCGTGCTTAATGACAGAAGTTATCGACCGTAGGGTCTTGTCTATCGGCACCCCGTCTGGGTATCATCTGGCCAGCCGTGCTTAATGACAGAAGTTAGCGACCGTAGGGTCTTGTCTGTCGGCGCCACGTCTGGGTATCATGTGGCCAGCCGTGCTTAATGACAGAAGTTAGCGACCGTAGGGTCTTGTCGCTGGCAGTCTGGGCAACCAGGTCCTCCATCCAAGATGAAGGGATGAAGGATACAGTCATCACGATAAAGTCATCATCCTGCGAGGGCAGATCCTCGCAGGTCGTCCGAGATGCATGTGAAAGAGTGTCCGCCAGGTGCATATCCATTCCACGTTTGTAGGTCAGGATGATGTCCTATTTTTGAAGTTGTAGTAACATCCGTTGTGGGCGCGCAGAAGAGTTATGAATATGTTTATTGAAAATGCTGATAAGAGGTTGGTGGTCGGTTTTAATTGTAATAGTGTGACCAAAGATGAAATCGTTGAACATTTTGCAGGCGAACCCAACCGCAAACAGTTCTTCTCCGATTTGGGCGAATCGTTCTTCTGTGTCAGACATGGTTCGCGAGGCATAGGCGACAGGTTTATTGCAATGGCCATCATTCTGAAGGTATGCAGCGCGTAGCCCATGTTGTGAGGAGGCACATGGCACATGGCAGTAATAGGCAGTCTAGGATCAAAGTACGCTAGATTAGGGGTGGCAGACATTTGCCGTCTAAGAATGTCAAATGCTGTCTGTTGTTGCTCATGCCAGGTCTAAGCAGATTCGTTGTGTGTGAGATGGCACAATGGAGTTGATATTTCGCTGAAATCTGGAATGAATCTGCTCAAATAGTTAGCCATGCCAAGGGACCTCTGTAAACTGAGCACATCTGTGGGTGCTGGAAGCTCATTAATTGCACTGGTTTTCGCTGGATCCGTTTTTAGGCCGTCTTTGGTAAATATATGGCCTAAGTATTTTACCTCAATCACTCTGAATTTGCATTTTTTAGGATTTAGCTTGAGATGGATGGCCTATGCACGCCTCAATACTTTTGTCAGATTGGCATCGTGCTCCTTGCCCGTTTTCCCAGCAATGAGGATATCGTCCACTACGATGGACATGGGTATCCTGCAAACAATTGGTCCATGGATAGTTGAAATACTTCACTGGCAGAACCTATATCAAAAGGCATCCTCAGAAATTTATGACGTCCGAACGGAGTACTGAAAGTTGTCAACTTGGAGGAGTTATGTTCCAGTGGAATCTGCTGGAATGAGCTCTTGGCATCTTGCACTGTGAATATAGTTGCTTCAGCCATCTGCGCCGCAATCTTGTCCACAGAGCACATAGGATAACGCGCCGTTTAATTTCTGTATTTAGGTCCTTGGGGTTGATACAAATCCGTATCTCATCTCTTATTCTTAGAAGCGACAACCATTATGGAGACCCAGTCCGAGGGGTCACTTACGGGAGTAATCACACCCAGTCACCATTCTGTTAAGTTCACTTTGAACGCGATCCCGCATAGCGTGGGGAATCTTGAGAGCCGGACGAACAACTGGGATTGCCTCAGTGTCAATAGTAATTATGGATCTAACAGTCAACTTGCCCAGCTTATCATTAAACAAATCCTTGTATTGTGTTAGAATTTGATGTGTAAAATCATAGTCTGTAGACAGTGGACAGACAGAAGGGCCGAAAGAAACTAAACCCATGTCTAGGCATACATTGGCACCCAGTATGGATGGTACCTTCTCGGGTACCACGTAGAAATCCAGGATGTGGTCACTTGAGTTGAGACAGCAACGTAACTCTACTATGCCGATAGGGTGTAGTCGAGAACCATCAAATGAGACAAGTGATGCAGTTGTATGAGTTAAAGTTTCTGTGTTTTTCAGCATCTGTAAGACAGCCAAAGGGATTACATTGCAGCGCGCCCCCGTCGACCTTGATACAAAGGGTTCTGCCATTAATAAGCAATGCACCCTTGGGATCTAGCCGGTTGTGCACTGAATTAGACAAAGCATTTACATCAATCTCTGCACTATCGCCATCTGTTTGTTCATCCATGGGAACTAGGTGTGCGAACTGGGAGCTTGAATATTCATTATGGTTTGGCGAGTTGACAGACTGTCTCATTTGAAATCTGTCACTGTGTGAACGACAGCATTTGACGAAATGGTTTATTTTATTGCAGAATCGACAGTATTCCATACGCAGGGCACCGGTCGCGAACTGCAATATGTGAACCCCCACAGTTAAAACAATTAGCGTTCAATCTTAGGTTATTAGCTGGCCCCTGTGACGAGCGAGCAGGAGTTTGATAAGACAAGCTGGCCGCATTAACTTCACAAGCAGCAGAGTGTCCAAGAGATTGAATGTGAGCATTAGTCAGTTCAGCTATGCGACAGCGGTTTTCAACAGCCGCTAAAGTCAGGTCAACTTCCTGTAGTAATTCATCGCGTAATTCATCATTCAATATGCCATGGATTAAGCGGTCCCGTACCACTTCCGGTTGCATCATGAAGTGGTGATGGTGCAGCATTGAACTCAACTCCTGCTAAAATCGTGTAAAAAGCCGTTTTTAAAGTTGGGACCGATTTAAAAACACCCACCGGGGCTGCTTGATGTCGTGGGAGTGACGGGAGCTTCAGATGAGTAAAGGAAAACATTAACGGGGACCCAAGAAATCGACTATCAGAATCTTGCGGGTGGAAGACTTGGCAGCCCTCCAAACAACAACTGAAAGCTCAGACGAAGAAGGTGATCCTCAACTAGCAGTATCTGAAATGGCTACAAAAGGAGATACAAAAGGGATAGAAAAGGAGAAAGAGATGAAGCAGTGGGAACAAACGGTAAGAGCTAATCTTACTAAAGATCTTACCACAGATCTCACTAAGGAATTCTCCAAAATGCTTACTAGCATGATTAATAAACTGGAGAATAAAGTCTCTAAAATGGAGGTTAATTTGTCTAAGAAAATAGATTCTGCATGTGATGAATCAAATGAACAGTTTGACTCTTTGAAGCAGCGCCTTATGGATTTGGATCAGAAGACAAATCAGGAATTTGCGAGAATGGAATATGATTATAATAAGAAAATTGGTGAACTGACTGAAGGAGTCGATGTCGATAGAAGATATGAAGGTTGAAATGCGTGAGATGTCTCAAGAAATATCGCCCCTGAAAGAAGAACAGGGGTCTAATCGAGAGCAATTGAATAAACTGACTGATAAATCTCATGATTTGGAAGCTAGATCAAGGAGACAGAACTTGAGGATTGTAGGAGTAAAGGAGGGACAAGAGCTTGGAATTCTAATGATCGAACTTGCCACTAAAATACTCAAAGATGTCTTTAAGTTGAAGGAAAACCCGAGGATTGATGTGGCACATCGGGTAGGTCGCTTGAGAAGAGAAATAAATGCTCCCCCAAGACAGATCATTGTGAAATTTTTGGACATTTCAACCCGGGAAAAACTTATGAAGATGATACCACATGGGGAGAGGCTTACATTTGATGGAGAGACGGTCAGATTCTACAGGGACTACCCACGCGAAATACTGGAGAAACGGAATCAGTTTAAAAGAGTTAGCAACATTCTGCATGGGAAACCAGGTGTGAAATACGGTGTTGTGTACCCGGCGAAAATGAAGATTATTTACAACTCTATTCAACGTGCTTTCACGGATTCGGATTCGGCATTTAATTACGCACAAGATATTGTAAAGAAAATATAAGTCAAAGTTGATGATTAAGTTTGTTAATGGAAATCTGTGCTGCAATTAAGATGGTGGAACTGCTCTAGATATTAACCAGACAGGCTTATCTGTCTGGAATCTGTATTCAATGTTCAAGCCCTGGTTTCAACCTTGAACGGATAAGATAAATAATTGAAAGGAGGACATTTAAAGGAAATTATGGACTTGCGAAATGTTTTAATTAATATAGTATATATGTAATGTAAAGAATTAACTAACTATTTAAATTTAATATTACTAATCAATGGTTAAGCCATTATATTAATATTATATTAATATGATTAACCAATGTATTAATCTAATGGATTTTGGGGTATAAGGGGCCTATAGGGATGATTATTATTAACAGATATATAATGTTAACACGGCTGAAAAGAAATGAAATATAATTTAGGATGTACACTAACACACTATAATTAATGAAAAGGGGTATAAGAAGACTATAACATTGTAAATCTGTGTGAAGAAAGAGGCGTTAATGATTTGGAAGTCCAAGAGGTCTGGGCTCGAAGTCGGTTGTATTTAAGCTAAGAAATTTAACCCTTGAAACAGGCTGGTAATTAAGGAACAGATGAATAGATTTGGATACAGGCACAGGGCATGTGTTTTTATGTTTTACAATTGTACAACTCTGTGATACCGAGCAAGTAACATAGAAGGTTTAAAATCGGGGTAAATAAGAGAATATTTGAATTAGTAAAGATGATGATGATAACTTTCTATTGTTGAAATTTTTTTTCTTTATTTCTGTTTTATTCGGCCTGACCAGATAAATTTTTGTTAAGGAAATGTTTATTTTTATTTTTATTTTTTTAGATATAATAAGATATATTAAGATGAAACGGCATATAGTTATAAATGACAGTGTATTTAGGGGGCTGAACTCAATGTATAATTCCATCTACGGAGGTCAATAAATTTTTGGCCATCAGAGATGGCTTCTTGTATTTAGGGTATCACCTTTTTGATACCTTAAACTCACTTTTTTTTGTATTAACTTTTATGTAGTTCATCTAACAACTTTTCTTTCTTTCCTCACTATTTCTCAACACACTTTTCTCTTTTTCTTATGGAGGTTCAATATATGGAGAGGGAAAATGACATCAGAAGTATGGGATGATACCCATATACCCAAAAACCGGAGGTACTTAACTACACCACATGAAGCAAAATTACCAAAACCTATTTATAATGCAGGATAATAAGGAAAAAAAGAATGGAGGATTCACATTTTGTAGTTGGGATATTAGGGGTGCGAATGATCCAATTAAAAGAGGCAAGATTATGGCCCAGTTAAAATCTTTAAATGTGGACATAGCTTTTCTGCAAGAAACGCATACGAAACTACAAACACAGATGAGACTAAGGGCAAACTGGATAGGCCAAACTTATTACTCGTCATTTAATGCTAAAGCTAGAGGAACGGTTATTTTACTTCGGAGCCACGTGAGTGACTACGTGAAGAAGCGCCGTCCAGCCACACACGCGTCATTATCGATCAGACGCATACCGTTCATGACCGTGTGTGGAGGAGCAGGAGCTCCTCCAGCCGGTGAGTAAAACAAAAGTAAACCAAAAGTCGGAAGGTAAGTGGGTTACTTTTCACCTACAGGAGCGTTTCCTTCCCGTTTAGACTTGTTTGGTGGAGCTCCACTCAAGTTTATTATGGAGAAATGGGAAGGATAGGTCAGGGACGCACCGTAGTAAAACCCCAGATCATAAGGGTAGCGGGCGTCAGTCAGGGGAGTCAGTGGCAGCGAAGCCATTAACTCCCGTTGTGGTCGAATGTGCGTTAAACCGCCGGCGGCGGTGCGCAAGGCTGAGAAAAAAAATCGGCCCGACCTGTAGACTCGGATGAGTCAGACCCGGAGGTATGCCCTCCTCAGGCAGGAAAGAGTATTACACTGCAAGGGTCAAAAACGTTATAACTTCTTATGGGGCAGATGATTTGTAAAGAACCCCCACAGGAGGATTTAAGTCGGTGTTGGCCAATGAAGTATAGCACAGGAGGTGCCTTGGAACAGGCACAAGGGTGGCCTACAGGAGAGCCATCAGTGCCTGTGCAGAAACATTAAAGAGGTTGGCCTACAGGAGAGCCAGTGCCCAAAAATGCCAGAAAAAAGGCAAGTTATGTGTTGGCCTATTGGAGAGCCAGTACTAGAAATGCCTGAACAAAAGGCAGCACAGACGTGCAATGATAAATGTGCCAGCACCGACAAATATAAAGAATAAAAATAATGAAGCGTTGGCCTAGAATTGAGCCAGCGCCAGCAGCACCTGAAGCAGGTCTGCCTGTCCGTGGGCCTAAAAGAGAGCCGCGCAGGGGGAATCTGGCAGAGACTTACCTGAAACAGTGGAGCCAGAAATTACCCAACATAAAAATGAATATCTAGATTTAGATGATGATTTAAATGAGGACCAGAGCCCATTATCAGAGCCACAAATGTTCCAAGGCTGGCACAACATTTTGCTGTTCCCAGAGTAACAGGGGAACCTTTGAGAGAGGAAATAGCTATGACTATAAATTATCTACTCTCCCATCAGCCCCAGGTATTAACCATGGATGAGACTATTAAAAAATATGAGACCCGGGAAATTGTAGCAGTTACAGCAGTGAATAACTTGATATGGGTAAATTGAGCACTGGTTTATGCTCACAAGAATTGAAATTACACAAGTGCTGAAATTTCTGGGGTCAGTGGTTTGGATGAAGGTTATATATCGTATTCACAACAAAATGCCTTAGCACTCGTGTGTAGTGCGCACTTTGAAATACATTGTATTCATAAAAATGCAATAAGACCAAATATTCATCCTAAGTATGCAGGCTCTGCAAACCATCCAATATACAAATGCCTAAATCTGTTTTGGAGAAAATCTAACAAAGAAACTAAAGGATCACCTATGCTGAGCAGAGCGGTGAGAAGGCAGTATCCCTACAGGCGAAATGTGGTGCTGGAGAAGGAACAATCCTATCATTCTCGTATACACGTTAACGTGCTGCACCGAGGATACGTGGAGGTTACAATGTGCCTACTAGAAGGGGACAACAACGGCCGGTGGCAAAGCCCGAGGTTAGGGGGCTTGGTCTGGTAAGAAACACAACAAATGTTTCACACTCACAAATAGGGGGAAGGTTACGATTCTTCCTAAAAGAATGGCAATCAATAACAAATGATTCATTATGGCGACCTTGCTGGATTTACGGCGACCTTGCCGGATTTATGGCGACCTTGCCGGGTTTGTGGCGACCTTGCCGGAAATATGGCGACCTCGCCGGATTTATTGCGACCTTGCCGGATAAATGGCGACCTAGCCGGATATATGGCGACCTTGCCGGCAATATGGCGGCCTCGCCGGATTTATGGCGACCTCGCCGGATTTATGGCGACCTTGCCGGAAATATGGCGACCGTGCCGGAAATATAGCGACCTTGCCGGATTTGTGGCGACCTTGCCGGATTTATGGCGACTTTGCCGGAAATATGGCGACCTTACCGGATTTGTTGCGACATTGCCGGATTTAGGGCGACATTGCCGGAAATATGGCGACCTTGCCAGATTTGTGGCGACCTTGCCGGATTTATGGCGAACATGTCGGAAATATGGCGACCTTGCCGGATTTGTGGCGATCTTGCAGGATGTATGGCGACCTTGCCGGAAATATGGCGACCTCTCGGGATTTTTGGCGACCTTGCCGGATTTATGGCGACCTTGCCGGAAATATGGCGTCCTCGCCGGATTTGTTGCGACCTTGCCGGATTTACCGCGACCTTGCCGGAAATAAGGCGACCTTGCCTGATTTGCGGCTACCTTGCCGGATTTATGGCGACCTTGACGGACATATGGCGACCTCGCCGGATTAATGGCGACCTTGCCGGATTTGTGGCGACCTTGACGGAAATATGGCGACCTCTCCGGATTTTTAGCGACCTTGCCGGATTGATGGCGACCTTGCCGGAAATATGGCGTCCTCGCCGGATTTGTTGCGACCTTGCCGGATTTACGGCGACCTTGCCGGAAATATGGCGACCTTGCCGGATTTGTGGCGAACTTGCCGGAAATATGGCGACCTTGCCGGATTTATGGCGACCTTGCCGGATTTGTGGCGACTTTGCCGGGAATATGGCGACCTCGCCGGATTTATGGCGACCTTGCCGGATATACGGCGACCTTGACGGAAATATGGCGGCCTCGCCGGATTTATGGCGACCTCGCCGGATTTATGGCGACCTTGCCGGAAATATGGCGACCGTGCCGGAAATATAGCGACCTTGCCGGATTTGTGGCGACCTTGCCGGATTTATGGCGACTTTGCCGGAAATATGGCGACCTTACCGGATTTGTTGCGACATTGCCGGATTTAGGGCGACATTGCCGGAAATATGGCGACCTTGCCAGATTTGTGGCGACCTTGCCGGATTTATGGCGAACATGTCGGAAATATGGCGACCTCGCCGGATTTATGGCGACCTTGCCGGATATACGGCGACCTTGACGGAAATATGGCGACCTCGCCGAATTTGTGGCGAACTTGCCGGAAATATGGCGACCTTGCCGGAAATATGGCCACCTCGCCGGATTTATGGCGACGTTGCCGGAAAGATGGCGACCTCGCCAGGTTTATGGCGACCTTGCCGGAATTATGGCGACCTTGCTGGATTTACGGCGACCTTGCCGGATTTATGGCGACCTTGCCGGGTTTGTGGCGACCTTGCCGGAAATATGGCGACCTCGCCGGATTTATTGCGACCTTGCCGGATAAATGGCGACCTAGCCGGATATATGGCGACCTTGCCGGCAATATGGCGGCCTCGCCGGATTTATGGTGACCTCGCCGGATTTATGGCGACCTTGCCGGAAATATGGCGACCGTGCCGGAAATATAGCGACCTTGCCGGATTTGTGGCGACCTTGCCGGATTTATGGCGACTTTGCCGGAAATATGGCGACCTTGCCGGATTTGTTGCGACATTGCCGGATTTAGGGCGACCTTGCCGGAAATATGGCGACCTTGCCAGATTTGTGGCGACCTTGCCGGATTTATGGCGAACATGTCGGAAATATGGCGACCTTGCCGGATTTGTGGCGATCTTGCAGGATGTATGGCGACCTTGCCGAAAATATGGCGACCTTGCCGGATTTCTGGCGACCTTGCCGGATTTATGGCGACCTTGCCGGATTTGTGGCGACTTTGCCGGAAATATGGCCACCTCGCCGGATTTATGGCGACCTTGCCGGAAAGATGGCGACCTCGCCAGGTTTATGGCGACCTTGCCGGAATAATGGCTACCTTGCTGGATTTACGGCGACTTTGCCGGATTTATTGCGACCTTGCCGGGTATGTGGCGACCTTGCCGGAAATATGGCGACCTCGCCGGATTTATTGCGACCTTGCCGGATAAATGGCGACCTCGCCGGATATATAGCGACCTTGCCGGAAATATGGCGGCCTCGCCGGATTTATGGCGACTTTGCCGGAAATATGGCGACCTTGCCGGATTTGTTGCGACATTGCCGGATTTAGGGCGACCTTGCTGGAAATATGGCGACCTTGCCAGATTTGTGGCGATCTTGCAGGATGTATGGCGACCTTGTCGGAAATATGGCGACCTTGCCGGATTTGTGGCGATCTTGCAGGATGTATGGCGACCTTGCCGGAAATATGGCGACCTTGCCGGATTTCTGGCGACCTTGCCGGATTTGTGGCGACCTTGCCGGATTTGTGGCGACCTTGACGGAAATATGGCGACCTCGCCGAATTTGTGGCGAACTTGCCGGAAATATGGCGACCTTGCCGGAAATATGGCCACCTCGCCGGATTTATGGCGACCTTGCCGGAAAGATGTCGACCTCGCCAGGTTTATGGGGACCTTGCCGGAATTATGGCGACCTTGCTGGATTTACGGCGACCTTGCCGGATTTATGGCGACCTTGCCGGGTTTGTGGCGACCTTGCCGGAAATATGGCGACCTCGCCGGATTTATTGCGGCCTTGCCGGATAAATGGCGACCTAGCCGGATATATTGCGACCTTGCCGGCAATATGGCGGCCTCGCCGGGTTTATGGAGACCTTGCCGGATTTATGGCGACCTTGCCGGAAATATGGCGACCGTGCCGGAAATATAGCGACCTTGCCGGATTTGTGGCGACCTTGCCGGATTTATGGCGACTTTGCCGGAAATATGGCGACCTTGCCGGATTTGTTGCGTCATTGCCGGATTTAGGGCGAGCTTGCCGGAAATATGGCGACCTTGCCAGATTTGTGGCGACCTTGCCGGATTTATGGCGACCATGTCGGAAATATGGCGACCTTGCCGGATTTGTGGCGATCTTGCAGGATGTATGGCGACTTTGCCGGAAATATGGCGACCTTGCCGGATTTCTGGCGACCTTGCCGGATTTATGGCGACCTTGCCGGATTTGTGGCGACTTTGCCGGAAATATGGTGACCTCGCCGGAAAAATGGCGACCTTGCCGGATTTGTTGCGTCATTGCCGGATTTAGGGCGAGCTTGCCGGAAATATGGCGACCTTGCCAGATTTGTGGCGACCTTGCCGGATTTATGGCGACCATGTCGGAAATATGGCGACCTTGCCGGATTTGTGGCGATCTTGCAGGATGTATGGCGACTTTGCCGGAAATATGGCGACCTTGCCGGATTTCTGGCGACCTTGCCGGATTTATGGCGACCTTGCCGGATTTGTGGCGACTTTGCCGGAAATATGGTGACCTCGCCGGAAAAATGGCGACCTTGCCGGATTTGTGGCGACTTTGCCTGATTTATGGCGACCTTGCCGGAATTATGCCGCCCTGGCCGGATTTGTGTCGACCTTGCCGGAAATAAGGCGACCTTGCCTGATTTGTGGCTACCTTGCCGGATTTATGGCGACCTTGATGGACATATGGCGACCTCGCCGGATTTATGGCGACCTTGCCGGATTTGTGGCGACCTTGCCGGAAATATGGCGACCTCTCCGGATTTTTGGCGACCTTGCCGGATTTATGGCGACCTTGCCGGAAATATGGCGTCCTCGCCGGATTTGTTGCGACCTTGCCGGATTTACGGCGACCTTGCCGGAAATATGGCGACCTTGCCGGAATTGTGGCGAACTTGCCGGAAACATGGCGACCTTGCCGGATTTATGGCGACCTTGCCGGATTTGTGGCGACTTTGCCGGGAATATGGCGACCTCGCCGGATTTATGGCGACCTTGCCGGATATATGGCGACCTTGTCGGAAATATGGCGACCTCGCCGAATTTGTGACGAACTTGCCGGAAATATGGCGACCTTGCCGGAAATATGGCCACCTCGCCGGATTTATGGCGACCTTGCCGGAAAGATGGCGACCTCGCCAGGTTTATGGGAACCTTGCCGGAAATATGGCGACCTTGCTGGATTTACGGCGACCTTGCCGGATTTATGGCGACCTTGCCGGGTTTGTGGCGACATTGCCGGAAATATGGCGACCTCGCCGGATTTATTGCGACCTTGCCGGATAAATGGCGACCTCGCCGGATATATGGCGACCTTGCCGGAAATATGGCGGCCTCGCCGGATTTATGGCGACTTTGCCGGAAATATGGCGACCTTGCCGGATTTGTTGCGACATTGACGGATTTAGGGCCACCTTGCCGGAAATATGGCGACCTTGCCAGATTTGTGGCGACCTTGCCGGATTTATGGCGACCACTTCGGAAATATGGCGACCTTGCCGGATTTGTGGCGATCTTGCAGGATGTATGGCGACCTTGCCGGAAATATGGCGACCTTGCCGGATTTCTGGCGACCTAGCCGGATTTATGGCGACCTTGCCGGATTTGTGGCGACTTTGCCGGAAATATGGCGACCTCGCCGGAGTTATGGCGACCTTGCCGGAAATATTGCGACCTTGCTGGATTTACGGCGACCTTGCCGGATTTATGGCGACCTTGCCGGGTTTGTGGCGACCTTGCCGGAAATATGGCGACCTCGCCGGATTTATTGCGACTTTGCCTGGTAAATGGCGACCTTGCCGGAAATATGGCGACCTCGCCGGATATATGGCGACCTTGCCGGATTTATGGCGACCTCGCCGGATTTATGGCGACCTTGCCGGAAATATGGCGACCTTGCCGGATTTGTGGCGACCTTGCCGGATTTATGGCGATTTTGCCGGAAATATGGCGACCTTGCCGGATATGTTGTGACATTGCCGGATTTATGGCGACCTTGCCGGAAATATGGCGACCTTGCCAGATTTGTGGCGACCTTCCCGGATTTATGGCGGCCATGTCGGAAATATGGCGACCTTGCCGGATTTGTGGCGATCTTGCAGGATGTATGGCGACCTTGCCGGAAATATGGCGACCTTGCCGGATTTCTGGCGACCTTGCCGGATTTATGGCGATCTTGCCGGATTTGTGGCGACTTTGCCGGAAATATGGCGACCTCGCCGGATTTGTGGCAACCTTGTCAGAATTATGGCGACATTGCCGGAAATATGGCGACCTTGATTTGTGGCGACCTTGCCGGATTTATGCCGACCTTGCCGGAAATATGGCGACCTAGCCGTATTTGTGGCGACCTTGCCGGATTTATGGCGACGTTGCCGGAAATATGGCGACAACGCCGGATTTGCGGCGACATTGCCGGGTTTATGGCGTCCTTGCCGGAAATATGGCTACCTCGCCAGATTTGTGGCGACCTTGCCGGATTTCTGGCGACCTTGCCGGGAATATGGCGACCTTGCCGGATTTGTGGCGACCTTGCCGGATCTATGACGACCTCGCCGGAAATATTGCGACCTTGCCGGATTTGTGGCGACCATGCCGGATTTGTGGAGACCTTGCTGGAAATATGTCGACCTTGCCGGATTTATGGCGACCTTGCGGGATTTATGACGACCTCGCCGGAATATGGCGACCTTGCCGGATTTGTGGCGACCTTGCCTGATTTATGGAGACCTTGCTGGAAATATGTCGACCTTGCCGGATTTGTGGCGACCTTGCGGGATTTATGGCGACCTTGCCGGAAAAATGGCGGTCTTGCCGGATTTGTGGCGACTTTGCCTGATTTATGGCGACCTTGCCGGAATTATGGCGCCCTGGCCGGATTTGTGGCGACCTTGCCGGAAATAAGGCGACCTTGCCTGATTTGTGGCTACCTTGCCGGATTTATGGCGACCTTGACGGACATATGGCGACCTCGCCGGATTTATGGCGACCTTGCCGGATTTGTGGCGACCTTGCCGGAAATATGGCGACCTCTCCGGATTTTTGGCGACCTTGCCGGATTTATGGCGACCTTGCCGGAAATATGGCGTCCTCGCCGGATTTGTTGTGACCTTGCCGGATTTACGGCGACCTTGCCGGAAATCAGGCGACCTTGCCTGATTTGTGGCTACCTTGCCGGATTTATGGCGACCTTGCCGGGAATATGGCGACCTTGCCGGATTTGTGGCGACCTTGCCTGATCTATGACGACCTCGGCGGAAATATTGCGCCCTTGCCGGATTTGTGGCGACCATGCCGGATTTATGGAGACCTTGCTGGAAATATGTCGACCTTGCCGGATTTATGGCGACCTTGCGGGATTTATGACGACCTCGCCGGAAATATGGCAACCTAGCCGTATTTGTGGCGACCTTGCCGGATTTTTGGCGACCTTGCCGGATTTATGGCGACCTTGCCGGAAATATGGCGTCCTCGCCGGATTTGTTGTGACCTTGCCGGATTTACGGCGACCTTGCCGGAAATCAGGCGACCTTGCCTGATTTGTGGCTACCTTGCCGGATTTATGGCGACCTTGCCGGGAATATGGCGACCTTGCCGGATTTGTGGCGACCTTGCCGGATCTATGACGACCTCGGCGGAAATATTGCGCCCTTGCCGGATTTGTGGCGACCATGCCGGATTTATGGAGACCTTGCTGGAATATGTCGACCTTGCCGGATTTATGGCGACCTTGCGGGATTTATGACGACCTCGCCGGAAATATGGCAACCTAGCCGTATTTGTGGCGACCTTGCCGGATTTATGGCGACCTTGCCGGGAATATGGCGACCTCGCCGGATTTGTGGCGACCTTGCCGGGTTTATGGCGACCTTGCGGGAAATATGGCTACCACGCCAGATTTGTGGCGACCTTGCCGGATTTCTGGCGACCTTGCCGGGAATATGGCGACCTTGCCGGATTTGTGGCGACCTTGCCGGATCTATGACGACCTCGCCGGAAATATTGCGCCCTTGCCGGATTTGTGGCGACCTTGCGGGAAATATGGCTACCTCGCCAGATTTGTGGCGACCTTGCCGGATTTCTGGCGACCTTGCCGGGAATATGGCGACCTTGCCGGATTTGTGGCGACCTTGCCGGATCTATGACGACCTCGCCGGAAATATTGCGCCCTTGCCGGATTTGTGGCGACCATGCCGGATTTATGGAGACCTTGCTGGAAATATGTAGACCTTGCCGGATTTATGGCGACCTTGCAGGATTTATGACGACCTCGCCGGAAATATGGCGACCTTGCCGGATTTGTGGCGACCTTGCCTGATTTATGGAGACCTTGCTGGAAATATGTCGACCTTGCCGGATTTGTGGCGACCTTGCGGGATTTATGGCGACCTTGCCGGAAAAATGGCGACCTTGCCGGATTTGTGGCGAGTTTGCCTGATTTATGGCGACCTTGCCGGAATTATGGCGCCCTGGCCGGATTTGTGGCGACCTTGCCGGAAATAAGGCGACCTTGCCTGATTTGTGGCTACCTTGCCGGATTTACGGCGACCTTGACGGTCATATGGCGACCTCGCCGGATTTATGGCGACCTTGCCGGATTTGTGGCGACCTTGCCGGAAATATGGCGACCTCTCCGGATTTTTGGCGACCTTGCCGGATTTATGGCGACCTTGCCGGAAATATGGCGTCCTCCCCGGATTTGTTGCGACCTTGCCGGATTTTCGGCGACCTTGCCGGAAATAAGGCGACCTTGCCGGAAATAAGGCGACCTTGCCTGATTTGTGGCGACCTTGACGGACATATGGCGACCTCGCCGGATTTATGCGACCTTGCTGGATTTGTGGCGACCTTGCCGGATTTTTGGCGACCTTGCCGGATTTATGGCGACCTTGCCGGATTTGTGGAGACTTTGCCGGGAATATGGCGACCTCGCCGGATTTATGGCGACCTTGCCGGATATATGGCGACCTTGACGGAAATATGGCGACCTCGCCGAATTTGTGGCGTACTTGCCGGAAATATGGCGACCTTGCCGGAAATATGGCCACCTCGTCGGATTTATGGCGACCTTGCCGGAAAGATGGCGACTTCGCCAGGTTTAAGGCGACCTTGCCGGAATAATGGCGACCTTGCTGGTTTTACGGCGACCTTGCCGGATTTATGGCGACCTTGCCGGAAATATTGCGCCCTTGCCGGATTTGTGGCGACCATGCCGGATATATGGAGACCTTGCTGGAAATATGTCGACTTTGCCGGATTTATGGCGACCTTGCGGGATTTATGACGACCTCGCCAGAAATATGGCGACCTTGCCGGATTTGTGGCGACCTTGCCTGATTTATGGAGACCTTGCTGGAAATATTTCGACCTTGCCGGATTTGTGGCGACCTCGCGGGATTTATGGCGACCTTGCCGGAAAAATGGCGACCTTGCCGGATTTGTGGCGACTTTGCCTGATTTATGGCGACCTTGCCGGATTTATGGCGATCTTGCCGGAAATATAGCGTCCTCGCCGGATTTGTTGCGACCTTGCCGGATTTACGGCGACCTTGCCGGAAATAAGGCGACCTTGCCTGATTTGTGGCGACCTTGACGGACATATGGCGACCTCGCCGGATTTATGGCGACCTTGCCGGATTTGTGGCGACCTTGCCGGAAATATGGCGACCTCTCCGGATTTTGGCGACCTTGCCGGATTTATGGCGACCTTGCCGGAAATATGGCGTCCTCGCCGGATTTGTGCGACCTTGCCGGATTTACGGCGACCTTGCCGGAAATATGGCGACCTTGCCGGATTTGTGGCTAACTTGCCGGAAATATGGCGACCTTGCCGGATTTATGGCGACCTTGCCGGATTTGTGGCGACTTTGCCGGTAAATATGGCGACCTCGCGGGATTTATGGCGACCTTGCCGGATATATGGCGACCTTGACGGAAATATGGCGACCTCGCCGAATTTGTGGCGAACTTGCCGGAAATATGGCGACCTTGCCGGAAATATGGCCACCTCGCCGGATTTATGGCGACCTTGCCGGAAAGATGGCGACCTCGCCAGGTTTATGGCGACCTTGCCGGAATAATGGCGACCTTGCTGGATTTACGGCGACCTTGCCGGATATATGGCGGCCTCGCCGGATTTATGGCGGCCTCGCCGGATTTATGGCGACCTTGCCGGAAATATGCCGACCTTGCCGGAAATATAGCGACCTTTGCCGGATTTGTGGCGACCTTGCCGGATTTATGGGACTTTGCCGGAAATATGGCGACCTTGCCGGATTTATTGCGACATTGCCGGATTTAGGGCGACCTTGCCGGCAATATGGCGACCTTGCCAGATTTGTGGCGACCTTGCCGGATTTATGGCGACCATGTCGGAAATATGGCGACCTTGCCGGATTTGTGGCGATCTTGCAGGATGTATGGCGACCTTGCCGGAAATATGGCGACCTTGCCGGATTTCTGGCGACCTTGCCGGATTTATGGCGACCTTGCCGGATTTGTGGCGACATTGCCGGAAATATGGCGACCTCGCCGGATTTATGGTGACCTTGGCGCATATATGGCGACCTTGCCGGAATTATGCCGACCTCGCCGGATTTAGGGCGACCTTGCCGGAAGGATGGCGACCTCGCCAGGTTTATGGCGACCTTGCCGGAAATATGGCGACCTGCTGGATTTACGGCGACCTTGTCGGATTTATGGCGACCTTGCCGGGGTTTGTGGCGACCTTGCCGGAAATATGGCGACCTCGCCGGATTTATTGCGACCTTGCCTGGTAAATGGCGACCTTGCCGGAAATATGGCGACCTCGCCGGATATATGGCGACCTTGCCGGATTTATGGCGACCTCGCCGGATTTATGGCGACCTTGCCGGAAATATGGCGACCTTGCCGGATTTGTGGCGACCTTGCCGGATTTATGGCGACTTTGCCGGAAATATGGCGACCTTGCCGGATTTGTTGCGACATTGCCGGATTTATGGCGACCTTGCCGGAAATATGGCGACCTTGCCAGATTTGTGGCGACCTTGCCGGATTTATGGCGACCATGTCGGAAATATGGCGACCTTGCCGGATTTCTGGCGACCTTGCCGGATTTATGGCGACCTTGCCGGATTTGTGGCGACTTTGCCGGAAATATGGCGACCTCGCCGAAAAATGGCGACCTTGCCGGATTTGTGGCGACTTTGCCTGATTTATGGCGACCTTGCCGGAATTATGCCGCCCTGGCCGGATTTGTGGCGACCTTGCTGGAAATAAGGCGACCTTGCCTGATTTTGTGGCTACCTTGCCGGATTTATGGCGACCTTGACGGATATATGGCGACCTCGCCGGATTTATGGCGACCTTGCCGGATTTTGTGGCGACCTTGCCGGAAATATGGCGACCTCTCCGGATTTTTGGCGACCTTGCCGGATTTATGGCGACCTTGCCGGAAATATGGCGACCTAGCCGTATTTGTGGCGACCTTGCCGGATTTACGGCGACCTTGCCGGAAATATGCCGACCTCGCCGGAATTGTGGCGAACTTGTCGGAAACATGGCGACCTTGCCGGATTTATGGCGACCTTGACGGATTTGTGGCGACTTTGCCGGGAATATGGCGACCTCGCCGGATTTATGGCGACCTTGCCGGATATATGGCGACCTTGCCGGAAATATGGCGACCTCGCCGAATTTGTGACGAACTTGCCGGAAATATGGCGGACGCCGGAAATATGGCCACCTCGCCGGATTTATGGCGTCCTTGCCGGAAATATGGCAACGTCGCCGGATTTGTGGCGACCTTGCCGGAAATATGGCGACCTCGCCGCATTTATGGCGACCATGCCGGAAATATGGCGACCTCGCAGGATTTATGGCGACCTCGCCGGATTTATCGCGACCTTGCCGGAAATATGGCGACCACGCCGGATTTCTGGCGACCTTGCGGATTTCTAGCGACCTTGCCGTATTTGTGGCGACCTTGCCGGGTTTATGACGACCTCGCCGGAAATATTGCGACCTTGCCGGATTTGTGGCGACCATGCCGGATTTATGGAGTCCTTGCCGGAAATATGCGACCTCGCCGGATTTATGGCGACCTGGCCGGATTTGTGGCGACCGTGCCAGAAATATGGCGACCTCGCCGGATTTATAGCGACCTTGCCGGATTTGTGGCGACCTTGCCGGAAATATGGCGACCTCGCCGGGTTTGTGGCGACCTTGTCGGAATTATGGCGACCTTGCCGGAAATATGGCGACCTAGCCGTATTTGTGGCGACCTTGCCGGATAAATGGCGACCGCGCCGGATATATGGCGACCTTGCCGGAAATATGGCGGCCTCGCCGGATTTATGGCGGCCTCGCCGGATTTATGGCGACCTTGCCGGAAATATGGCGACCTTGCCGGAAATATAGCGACCTTTGCCGGATTTGTGGCGACCTTGGCGGATTTATGGGGACTTTGCCGGAAATATGGCGACCTTGCCGGATTTATTGCGACATTGCCGGATTTAGGGCGACCTTGCCGGCAATATGGCGACCTTGCCAGATTTGTGGCGACCTTGCCGGATTTATGGCGACCATGTCGGAAATATGGCGACCTTGCCGGATTTGTGGCGATCTTGCAGGATGTATGGCGACCTTGCCGGAAATATGGCGACCTTGCCGGATTTCTGGCGACCTTGCCGGATTTATGGCGACCTTGCCGGATTTGTGGCGACTTTGCCGGAAATATGGCGACCTCGCCGGATTTATGGCGACCTTGGCGCATATATGGCGACCTTGCCGGAATTATGGCGACCTCGCCGGATTTAGGGCGACCTTGCCGGAAGGATGGCGACCTCGCCAGGTTTATGGCGACCTTGCCGGAAATATGGCGAC
>JAXLNO010003302.1:0-33145 GCA_038087875.1 Malacoraja senta
TCAATAGATCTTCTGAGATTCCAAAATAAAGCATTAGATGAGAAGGGGAAGAGTGATCCATAAAGGGTTTCGTGGCAGCATCTTTGGCTGTCTTACCAGGTACATCATTCTCTTTTGAGACTGGATCTGTAGCACCCATAAGAGTGGCACACTATATTACTAAAAGTCTGATCTTGACCACTTCCTGTTATTCTGTATATTGATTTTAGAAAAAACGCTGCCACGTACGGCTGTGATTTTTGGCCATCTTACTCAGAGTCCCTCTCCGCTGCGCAGGACAGGAGGATTTTTCCCATCGATGAAAAATAAAAGTTATTAGTGTTTAAAAAATGTTGAGATTCTCTCTCCTGAAGGCCACACCCCTTCCGGAGGGACTATAAAACCTCTGGAACACTATAAAAAGTGTTGAGTGCCTCAGTCAGTCTCTGCAAGATGGGGGAAGCGAGAGGGTCACGTCTCTCAGTCTGAGCTGTGAAAAACACTGAACACATGTCTACTAAACTGAGTGGTTTTACTGACCTGTCAGTGCCCTTAATGTGGTTTGAAAATATAGTTTGGAAATGCTAAAGCTGTGTTGCCTTTGGTTTGGAAATGCTAAAGCTGTGTTGCCTTTGGTTTGGAAATGCTAAAGCTGTGTTGCCTTTGGTTTGGAAATGCTAAAGGTGTGTTGCCTTTGGTTTGGAAATGCTAAAGCTGTGTTGCCTTTGGTTTGGAAATGCTAAAGCTGTGTTGCCTTTGGTTTGGAAATGCTAAAGCTGTGTTGCCTAATTAAAGTTGCCTTGCCTAATTAAAGTTGCCTTGCCTAATTAAAGTTGCATTGCCTTCTATATAATTAAAAGCTTAATCTTGACCACTTCCTCTTTGTTAGAATAAACGATACCATGTATGGCTGTGATTTTTGGCCATGTTACTCGGAGTCCCCCTCCGCTCATCAGGTGCCAAGGATTTTTCCCATCGATTAAAAATAAAAGAGTTATTAGTGTTTATAAAATGTTGAGATTCTCTTTCCTGTCATTCATGCCATGAAGCCCACGCCCCTTCTGGTGGGAGGGGGAGGGACTATAAAACCCAGAAGTGTGGGCGTGGCTCTGTCTCTGCAAGATGGTGGAGGGAGAGGTCACGCTGTCCTTAGTGGCCTTGCACCCTGCTTGAAATGGTATGAAACTGCACTTGAATTTGGTGGCCTTGCACCCTGCTTGAAGTGGTAAGAAACTGCACTTGAATTTAGTGGCCTTGCACCCTGCTTGAAATGGAATTTCAAAGAATAGCCATGAGTCAACTGCCAGCCCACCAGCCATGAGTGGGTGAGCTGCCAGCACAACACGCTTGAGTGACTGAGCCGCCAGCCCAAGAATCCATTCGGCCCACAATGTCCATACTAGCCATCTGGAAACCAGTCCCTTCAGCCCACAACACCCATACTAGCACTCCAGAAAGCTTCCCCCCCCCACTGGCCACCAATATTGGAATTGGTGGAGAGGTGGAATATTGGCTTGGGGGACCAGCCCTCCTGTGTGATGCTGGGACCCAACGGGTCCCACTTAGTCTAGTTACAGCTAAAGATAGCCACAAAAAGCTGGAGTAACTCAGACAGCTTCTCTGTATAGAAGGAGTGGGTGATGTTTCGGGTCAAGACCCTTCTTCAGACTGGTTAGGGATAACGGAATCGAGACATGTAGACGGTGATGTGGAGAGATAAAGAAAAATGAATGAAAGATATGCAAAAAGGAAACAGGCCATTATTAGTTGTTTGTAGGGTGAAAACATGGGTGGGGTAGGGATAGAGAAAGTGGGAATGCCAGGGCTACCTGAAGTGAGAGAAATCAATATTCATACCACAGCTGCCCAAGCAAAATATGAGATGCTGTTCTTCCAGGGTGCAGAGTATAGCCTCACTCTGACAATGGAGGAGACCTAGGAGAGAAAGGTCTGTGTAAGAATGGGAAGGAGAATTAAAGTGTCCAGCAACCGGGAGATCAGGTAGGTCAGCCTGAAGAAGGGTCTTGACCCGAAACGTCACCCATTCCTTCTCTCCAGAGATGCTGCCTGTCCTGCTGAGTTACTCCAGGTTTTTGTGTCTATCTTCGGTTTAAACCACCATTTGCAGTTCCTTCTTCCACGCTATTACAGCTGTTTGTTCAGGCTTTTGTAGAACTTAAAGGGTATCAACAACAGGGCTGTTTTGTGTGGGGTTCCTGCAGAAGTGTGGTATCCTCTCAGTTTCCATTGTGTGCCATAATCATGCACTGCCCCAAATGCATAGAGACTCCATATAAATGTTCACAGTGTGCCCTTGGGCTAAAAGACATCATCATCATCATCGTTGAACACATCAACAGGCACGGTGCCTTACAATGCTATGTACGGCAGTGATCGCAACTTCTACTGAAGTGAGAATGGTCGTTGGCTCGATAGAAGCTCTGAAGAAAGATTTCGGCCCGAAACGTTACCTATTTCCTTCGCTCCATAGATGCTGCTGCACCCGGTGAGTTTCTCCAGCACTTTTGTCTACCTGCCCTTTGACACGTCTTGTTTTTGGTCCTGCTGGGGGTCCATAGCCCCCTCCTCACCTGGCAAACCAGGTGGGGGGAGACGGTTTAGTCACCGACTATCTGACCATGGAGCAGGCAGCACGGGATTACATGGTACCCGTGGCGGGGGGAACTCCTGACCTGAACAAGCTCTGGTTAAGGCAGGAAACTCTGCTTGTTGCGCTAAGTAATGTGAGAGTAATGGAGCGCTCTTGATCACCCGATCCTGGGTACACACTGCACAAGCTGAAACGGGATTACCCTCATGATCTTGGGATGCTTTTCCAGCACCAAAATGTTCCAGGACAGCTTTTCCGATGGGGGTATGTGAATGGTCTTGGCGGGTTTTGAGATAATGTCAGGACAAATCATGTTTTAGTTTTAGAGATACAGTGCGGAAACAGGCCCTTTGGCCCACCGGGTCCACGCCGACCAGCGATCCCCGCACATTAACACCATCCTACACCCACAAAGGACAATTTTTACATTTACCAAGCCAATTAACCTACAAACCTGTACGTCTTTGGAGTGTGGGAGGAAACCGAAGATCTCGGAGAAAACCCACGCAGGTCATGGGGAGAACGTACAAACTCCATACAGACCACCCGTAGTCGGGATTGAAACTGGCTCTCTGGTGCTGCATTTGCTGTAAGTTTCCCCTGGTACTATGACACTGTTTGTTTCCACCCGCAAGGACTGAAGACCAGCACTTTCTGGGAGGATTCTAACCAATACTCGATCTCTATCCTTTAGCATTTTAGCTTCAATACTTTGCACAACTCTCAGATGTATCAGAAAACTCTTTCTCCATTACAAACCTCTGATCTTCTGGTTATCACATCTTTTGGTCGGTTCATAGCTCATCCTGCTATCAGCGCAGGGTATTAATCATGTTCCTGTAGCTGGGGTTGCTCTGAACTTAATTTGAGTGGCTGAGTCCCTTAACCCATCCATGTCTGGTCTTGGTCAAGGCTTTAGTTAGACTGTTCTATAGCATGTTGATCATTCAACTAATTTAGAACTCTGCTGATGGTGGAGAATGTGAAAACACAGTTTTATTCCTAAGGCACAAGCCTCCTTCATCACCTTCCCTGTAAAATGCACTTTCCCGATTCAGAGTCTCCGAAGAAGGACCCCTACCTAAATATTATTTATTCAGCTCCATGCCACAATTCTAGCTGTACTATCTTGGCATGAGGATGCCTTAACCCAGTGGGTAGTGGTCAATTAGTACTAAACAGCACCCTTTGTTTTGAGACTTGTGAAATCTGTATGTGTAGGTCTGCAGGCTATACACTCCCTTATTTGGCACATCAACTATCTGATACTCCCCTTAACTTCCCTGCTTCTAAGAGTCACATTGTACTAGGAGAGAATGCAAAACTATAGTCCCTTAGTGTGATGGGCTCCAAGACTTCCACTGCCCATGTATTAGTCGATTGCTTAAGCACATCAGTGCAGCTCTACTACCACTGGACTTAGCCTAGTTGAATAGTAGCAAACCTGGTCTCATTCTGTCTCCATGTTTGTGTTACTATTGCTTTTTTGTACCCCATCTCATTATCACAGTACAAATTGAACTTTAGACACATCTGAGAGTCCCAGTGCTGGGGCGAGGTCAGGGTTTGTTGGAATTTTTGCAAATGCCCAATTTAGTTTCTCGCCCAAGTCTACTGTTTTCCTCCCCTGGTGAGTTTCCTCAGACCCCTTTTTGTAAGATAGGTTCTGATGTAATCAACTAGCACAATACAACATAGACCCTCATATGCATTCTACCAGACACAGGCTGAACTTCAAGCACATTACACATTTGCATTTTAGGAGACAGGATTCCTGGTTGCTCATTTCCATTTTACAAGACAAACACTGATTACATCAAAACAAGCTTCCCCAAAAAACTCAAACTCAATTAGTAATCTGTAACTCTTGAGCAATATCTTTAAAACCTTTGGAAATACATTGTTAAGTAAATTGGCCAATCGTTTCACTGAAAACCTTTGCTCAGTCCACCTGGACCTACCTGATCTCCTGGTTGCCAAACACTTTAATTCCCCTTCCCATTCCCACACTGACCTTTCTGTCCGAGGCCCCCTCCACTGTCAGAAAGAGGTCAAATGCAATTTGGAGGAACAGCATCTCACATTTGGCTTGGGCAGCTTACAACCTAGTGGTATGAAATAGTTTCTCTAACTTCAAGTAACCCCTGCATTCCGTCTCACTCCATCCCTCCCCCACCCAAGTCGTCATCTTGTTGATTCTCTTTGTACTCATTCTCATCTAACAAACAGCTAATAATGGCCTGTTTCCTCTACCATCATTACTTTTTTTGCTTATCTTTCAATCAATTGTTCCATATCACTACATCACCGTCTATACCTCTCATTTCCCTCTACCCGGACTCTCAGTCTGAAGAAGGGTCTCGACCCAAAACATCGCCTATTTGTTTTCTCCAGAGATGCTGTCTGACCTGCTGAATTACACCAGCATTTTGTGTCTATCTTCGATATTTAAGATTACTCTATTGTTCCAATCTATCTCCCAAAATACTAATATCAAATTCATAGTAAATGTATACTAATCACAATGTCTCCAAATGCTAAATTCTTGCTGAACTGCTGGCATCTCGTATCTGGAATAGAGACACTCATATTTCTAAACTGTCACATTGATTCCACATGGCCAGTGTGGAAGCCGGGTCTTTTGAAATCAATTAAAAAAATTAGGAAGAATATATAGCAAATTTAGAACAAAGATAAGACAATAAACTACATATTTGCACCTCTCCTTTGTTAAAAGTTTCGTAAGTAACCAAAGAATAAACAGTTAATTTTCACATTGAAAGCATCTAACACATATCCACAGAACACAGGGGAAAAGGTGGATGTGTGGCTCCACCCCCACACAACTTTTAAAGAGACACCACCTCTTAAGACACGAGACACTACAATTATTTCACATAGAGGTGCAGAATCATTCAGTGGCACCCTATTCCATCTGTACAATAAGATTAATTCAACATTCTCCCAAACAAGTAGCAATCTTTGAACACATTTCACTTTGTTCCATACTACATGCTATATGCCGAGTCTCAGCCATTCGCTTAAACACACCTCAAGGAAATCATTCAAACCCTTATTGCTTTGAAGCACCAAAAGACATTGTTCATGCAAACTAAATTTAAACATTCTTGGTACCCCAATTCCAGGGGTCGAGCCACTTGCAAGTCCTTACATGATCCAACTCCTCTACTTCTTTAGAAGGTTTAGGAGGTTCGGCATGTCCCCTACAACTCTCACCAATTTCTGCACCATAGAAAGCATTTTATCAGGATACATCACAGCTTGGTTTGGGAACAGCTCCATCCAAGACTGCAAGAAATCGCAGAGAATTGTGGACGCAGTCCAGACCATCACACAAACCAACCTCCCTTCTATTGACTACATTTATACCTCACGCTGGCTTGGCAAGGCCAGCAGCATAATCAAGGACGAGTCTCACCCTGGCCACTCCCTCTTCTCCCATCAGGCAAAAGGTACAGAAGTGTGAAAACGCACACCTCCAGATTCAGGGACAGTTTCTTCCTAGCTGTTATCAGGCAACTGAATCATCCTACCACAACCAGAGAACAGTTCTGAACTACTAGACACCTCAGACACTCTCCGTCATCTCCGCGCATTCCACTCTCTAGGCCCTCACCCCCTCATCTTCACCATGGACGTCCAGTCACTGTACACCTCCATCCCCCACCAGGATGGTCTCAAAGCCCTCCGTTTTTTCCTCGACCGTAGAAGCAATCTATACCCGGCCACTGACACCCTCCTCCGCCTAGCGGAGCTGGTACTTACACTTAATAACTTCTCATTTGACTCCTCCCATTTCCTCCAAATACAAGGCGTAGCTATGGGCACACGCATGGGCCCCAGCTACGCCTGCCTCTTTGTCGGGTACGTAGAACAATCCCTGTTCAATGCGTACCAGGGCCCCATCCCCGACCTCTACCTCCGCTACATCGATGATTGTTTTGGTGCCACATCCTGCACCCACACACAACTGACTGACTTCATCCGCTTCACCACCAACTTCCATCCGGCACTCAAATACACCTGGACCATTTCCGACACTTCCCTACCATTCCTTGACCTCACTATCTCCATCGCAGGTGATAGACTCCTTACCGACATCCACTACAAACCTACCGACTCCCATGGCTATCTGGACTACACTTCTTCCCACCCTGCTTCCTGTAAGGACTCCATCCCCCACTCCCAATTCCTCCGTCTACGCCGCATCTGCTCCCAGGATGAGGCGTTCCACACCAGGGCATCTGAAATGTCCTCATTCTTCAGGGAACGGGGGTTCCCCTCCTCCACCATAGATGAGGCTCGCACCAGGGTCTCTGCCATACCCCGCAACACTGCTCTCTCTCCCCATCCCCCCACTCACAACAAAGGCAGAGTCCCCCTAGTCCTCACCTTTCACCCCACCAGCCGTCACATACAACAAGTGATCCTCCGTCAGTTCCGCCACCTCCAACGTGACCCCACCACTCGCCACATCTTCCCATCTCCCCCTATGTCTGCCTTCCGCAAAGACCGCTCCCTCCGTAACTCCCTTGTCAATTCTTCCCTTCCCTCCCATACCACCCCCTCCCCTGGTACTTTCCCTTGCAACCGCAAGAGATGCAACACTTGTCCCTTCACTTCCCCCCTCCACTCCATTCCAGGACCCAAGCAGTCGTTCCAGGTGCGACAGAGGTTCACCTGCATCTCCTCCAACCTCATCTATTGCATTCGCTGCTCTAGATGCCAGCTGATCTACATCGGTGAGACCAAGCGGAGGCTTGGCGATCGTTTCGCCGAACACCTCCGGTCGGTCCGCAATAACCAACCTGAACTCCCGGTGGCTCAGCACTTCAACTCCCCCTCCCATTCCGTATCTGACCTCTCTGTCCTGGGTCTCCTCCATGGCCACAGCGAGCAACACCGTAAATTGGAGGAAATGCACCTCATATTCCGCTTGGGCAGTCTACATCCTGGTGGCCTGAACGTTGAATTCTCCCAATTCTGCTAGCCCTGGCTGTCCCCTCCCCTTCATCAGCCATCTGGTTGTCTCCGCCCCTCCCCCAGCCCTCGGGCTCCTCCTCCTCCTTTTCCTTTTTTCCTTTCTTCTCCCCACCCCCTATCAGTCTGAAGAAGGGTTTTGGCCCGAAACGTTACCTATTTCCTTCGCTCCATAGATGCTGCTGCACCCGCTGAGTTTCTCCAGCATTTTTGTGTACCTTCGATTTTCCAGCATCTGCAGTTCCTTCTTTAACACTTTGTCTACTCCACTGCGAAATCTCGTCAAGGTATGCCTACTTTGAAGAAGTTCTCCTCCTCTCTCCGGAGACTGTTCCACACCCAACTCGCTAACTGCCCCATCTCTGTGATCCCCCCTGCCCTCCAACTCTACGACCACATCCTTACCCAAACTCGATACCACAGCCACATCTGCTTCCTCGGGGCATGCCTGCGCCTCCATCTCATACCTCATGGCTTCCAGCTCCAGTTCCCTACTTCCCAGTTCGGACCTCAGCCGGACTATCGGTACCGACTGGCTATCTACCGGCATACCAAACAATTCTCCACCCGGGCACTGAGATCCACACTGACTGCGATGCGCCGGCACCAGCAGGACCTCGCATTGACCCTCCCGGAACTTCGGGCCTCACTCACCCAGACCTGCAACGGACCACAACTGTACTTTATCCGCCGGAAGATCCACCTCTTCAATAAAAGATTCCTGGCCCACCTCAACTCCACCAAGGACCTTAAATTAGCCCGCCTCCAGGCCGCTCCCGCCGCCGACTCTCCGCGACTAGACCGCCCGCTGGCTCCGGGCCCCAACTCCGGCCCGCATCGCCTGCCCCGGTCCCGCGACGCCATCTTGTCCACGGGGAGCGACTCCAGTACTCACCAGGAGGTCGCCTTCACCGACCTCCACGTCGATGCTGCCGCCGACCTTCACCTGCCTACCGATGACGCCCAGGCTCGCCGCTTCTACGGTAACTCGGACTTCCTTCCCCTCGCCGATTCCTCCGAACCTCGCCGCCCCCCGGGACCTCCCAGCATCGCCGCCGGACCGGGCCCATCCAGCATCGCCGCCGGACCGGGCCCACTCTACACGGCCGCCGGACCGGGGATCCACGAACTTGGCCGCCGCACCGCACCCTATTCACCCCGTCGCCTCACCGGACTGGTCGAACCGCGCCGCCCCACTGACCATCCGCCTACCGGGACCTCCCACGCATCGCCCGTGGACCCTGACTCTACTGCCCACCTACCCCGACCATCGGGTCCGCCGACCCTCGCCACTGCAACGCCCTCCAGCCCCACCGACCCCGACTACACTGCCCACGGACCCCGACCGTCGGGTCCGCTGACCCTCGCCACCGCACCTCCCTCCAGCAGCCCGCAGCCGTCGCCTTACCTGCAAACTGGTCTCTGTACTGGGCCTGAAGCCTCCACGCTGTTCACTCCCACTCTCCTGGGTTTGACTCCACTGGGTCCTAGCGCTAGTCTGCCTAGCCCTGGTTATCTCAGTGGCAGTTCCACTGATTCTTCCCCATCCCTCTCCAACTATGGGACCACTTCTCTTCCACACCCACACCACTGCCCTCTCACCCCCCCACCCCCTGACCACCCGCCACCCCCCCACCACACATCGCCTCGTCCCCATTACACCCACCTGCCTTCCTCCGGCCCCAACCCCCATCCCTGCCGGGTGTTCACCATCCCCCCCGACCTCCCCCTCTCCGACATCGAACGGTCTGTCCTCAGCAGAGGTCTTACCTTTGTCCCCCTCCGTCCCCATCTCAATGAGTTCCGTGCCCTCCATGACTTGGAACGCTTCTACCGTCGCCTCCGCCTCACAGCTCACTTCCATGGGAAGCAGTCCTCGCTCCCCACTGATGACCCCTTTTCCCGTCTCCAACGCACCCCATCCTCATGGAACCCCCCTCGCAGCCTTCCGGCTTTAGAACTCTTTATTAAAAACTGCCGCCGTGACATCAGCCGCCTCAACTTCTCCACTCCCCTGTCTCACTCCGATCTCTCCCCCCTTGAACGCACTGCCATCGACTCACTCCGCAACAACCTAGATTGGGTTATCAAACCCGCCGACAAGGGAGGTGCCGTGGTAGTCTGGCGCATCGACCTCTACAAAGCTGAGGCCACGCGCCAACTCTCGGACACCTCTTCCTACTTACCCCTGGACCATGACCCCACTGACGAGCACCAGGCCACCATCTCCAGCACCATCACCAACTTCATCCACTCCCACGCCCTGCCCGAACGAGCCTCCAACCTCATCGTTCCCCAGCCCCGCACAGCCCGCTTTTACCTTCTCCCCAAAATCCACAAACCTGACTGTCCCGGTAGACCCATTGTCTCTGCCTGTTCTTGCCCCACCGAACTCATCTCCACCTACCTCGACTCCATACTATCCCCCTTGGTTAAATCCCTCCCCACCTATGTTCAAGACACCTCAGACACTCTCCGTCATCTCCGCGCATTCCACTCTCTAGGCCCTCACCCCCTCATCTTCACCATGGACGTCCAGTCACTGTACACCTCCATCCCCCACCAGGATGGTCTCAAAGCCCTCCGTTTTTTCCTCGACCGTAGAAGCAATCTATACCCGGCCACTGACACCCTCCTCCGCCTAGCGGAGCTGGTACTTACACTTAATAACTTCTCATTTGACTCCTCCCATTTCCTCCAAATACAAGGCGTAGCTATGGGCACACGCATGGGCCCCAGCTACGCCTGCCTCTTTGTCGGGTACGTAGAACAATCCCTGTTCAATGCGTACCAGGGCCCCATCCCCGACCTCTACCTCCGCTACATCGATGATTGTTTTGGTGCCACATCCTGCACCCACACACAACTGACTGACTTCATCCGCTTCACCACCAACTTCCATCCGGCACTCAAATACACCTGGACCATTTCCGACACTTCCCTACCATTCCTTGACCTCACTATCTCCATCGCAGGTGATAGACTCCTTACCGACATCCACTACAAACCTACCGACTCCCATGGCTATCTGGACTACACTTCTTCCCACCCTGCTTCCTGTAAGGACTCCATCCCCCACTCCCAATTCCTCCGTCTACGCCGCATCTGCTCCCAGGATGAGGCGTTCCACACCAGGGCATCTGAAATGTCCTCATTCTTCAGGGAACGGGGGTTCCCCTCCTCCACCATAGATGAGGCTCGCACCAGGGTCTCTGCCATACCCCGCAACACTGCTCTCTCTCCCCATCCCCCCACTCACAACAAAGGCAGAGTCCCCCTAGTCCTCACCTTTCACCCCACCAGCCGTCACATACAACAAGTGATCCTCCGTCAGTTCCGCCACCTCCAACGTGACCCCACCACTCGCCACATCTTCCCATCTCCCCCTATGTCTGCCTTCCGCAAAGACCGCTCCCTCCGTAACTCCCTTGTCAATTCTTCCCTTCCCTCCCATACCACCCCCTCCCCTGGTACTTTCCCTTGCAACCGCAAGAGATGCAACACTTGTCCCTTCACTTCCCCCCTCCACTCCATTCCAGGACCCAAGCAGTCGTTCCAGGTGCGACAGAGGTTCACCTGCATCTCCTCCAACCTCATCTATTGCATTCGCTGCTCTAGATGCCAGCTGATCTACATCGGTGAGACCAAGCGGAGGCTTGGCGATCGTTTCGCCGAACACCTCCGGTCGGTCCGCAATAACCAACCTGAACTCCCGGTGGCTCAGCACTTCAACTCCCCCTCCCATTCCGTATCTGACCTCTCTGTCCTGGGTCTCCTCCATGGCCACAGCGAGCAACACCGTAAATTGGAGGAAATGCACCTCATATTCCGCTTGGGCAGTCTACATCCTGGTGGCCTGAACGTTGAATTCTCCCAATTCTGCTAGCCCTGGCTGTCCCCTCCCCTTCATCAGCCATCTGGTTGTCTCCGCCCCTCCCCCAGCCCTCGGGCTCCTCCTCCTCCTTTTCCTTTTTTCCTTTCTTCTCCCCACCCCCTATCAGTCTGAAGAAGGGTTTCGGCCCGAAACGTTACCTATTTCCTTCGCTCCATAGATGCTGCTGCACCCGCTGAGTTTCTCCAGCATTTTTGTGTACCTTCTGAACTACTATCTATTTGGTGACCCTTGAACTATCCATGATCAGACTTTGCTGGCTTTATCTTGCACTAAACGTTATTCCCTTATCATGTATCTATACACTGTAAATGGCACGATTGTAATCATGTATTGTCTTTCTGCTGACTGGATAGCACACAACAAAAGCTTTTCACTGTACCTCGCTACACGTGACAATAAACTAAACTGAAGCTAATTATGGTACATGCAAAATCCCACTCTTACCTTAAGCATTGAGTCTTTTCTTACCCGACCTGCTCTTCTGAAGGCGATGTGCAATGAACATTGAAACATAGAAAATAGGTGCAGGAGTAGGCCAATTGGCCCTTCGAGCCAGCACCGCCATCCAATATGATCATGGCTGATCATCCAGAATTAGTACCCTGTTCCTGATTTCTCCCCATATCCCTAGATTCCAATGGTCCTAAGAGCTATATCTAACTCTCTCTTGAATACATCCAGTGAATTGGCCTCCACTGCCTTCTGTGGCAGAGAATTCCACAGATTCACAACTATCTGGGTGAAAAGTTTTTTTCCTCATCTCAGTCCTAAATGACCTACCCCTTATTATTAAACTGTGACCCATGGTTCCGGACTCCCCCAACATCTTTTCCTGCATCTAGCCTGTCTAATCCCTTAAAAAATGTGTATTTCTATAAGATCTCCTCTCATCCTTCTAAATTCCAGGGAATATAAGCCCAGTCGATCCATTCTTTCATCATATGTCAGTCCCACCATCCTGGGAATTAACCGTGAATTAACAAGAATGTCCTTCTTCACATTCGGAGACCAAAACGGCACACAATACTCCAGGTGCGGTCTCACCAGGGCCGTGTATAACTGCAGTAGGACCTCCTTGCTCCTATAAAGGCCAACATGCCATTTGCTTTCTTCACTGCCTGCTGTACCTGCATGCTTACTTTCAGTGACTGATGTACAAGCACACCCAGGCCTCGTTGCACCCCCCCTTTTCCTAAACTGACACCATTCAGATAACAATCTGCCTTGTTCTTGCCACCAAAGTGGATAACCTCACATTTATCTACATTATACTGTATTTACCCACTCACCCAACCTATCCAAGTCACCCTGCAGCATCATAGCATCCTCCACACAGCTCACACTGCCATCCAGCTTTGTGTCATCTGCAAACTTGGAGATTGTTGTGTGATGAGAGCCATACACGGAAGTAACAACTAATAGCCTTTATTGTAACACAAGCGGAGGAAACATCACATGCTATCGTCTCCGTAGTCAGTATCAAGTCTGACTTTGAGATAGTGACGTGCTGTATTAATAGTCCAGGGTAGGGATGAAGATCTGGACCGTCCTGCATATGGAATGTGCAGCCTGCATAATATGTGTGGAGATAGGCATAGTAAAGGCAGACTAATATGGTAAATCTACATCCTTCCTCTTAAGGAATTAACCCATAATAAAATAGATATAATCACATGCAAAATATATGTACCACATTACATGTGGTACTAATGATTATATGTGGCACTAAGCATAAGTAAGCTGAAGGGAATAACACCAAAGGCAGTTCAAACATAGTCCTGATACTTTGGGTTAGGCTTGCAGGTGCGACCTGCAAGTGTACCGTACAGTCCTGCATTTCCTCCCTTCACTGGAGATGAGATCGGTGGTAGAACGGGTGCAGGAGAATGAAGCAGCATCTCCGACGAGGAAGCTGGAGACCTTGGCAGGGTCGAGGTGGCCTGGTCGCTGGCGAGATGATCGGATCAGGAGTGGCTGGAAGTATGCTTGTGCGGTCGGGATGATACGGAGGTGGTGCTGGTTCATTCACAGGCAGGATATGCTGTCTATTACATCGGTAGGTGCTGCCATCGGCATTGACCAGATATGAACGTGGTTCAGGAGCAGTTCCAGATATTACACTGAGGCGGTCGTGACCCTTTTCTGTTTGCAGATGGACCACCTGTCCCTTGGCTAGTGCTGGAAGTGATCTGCTCGCTTTGTCATACCATCTTTGTTGTAGCTTGGACTGGATTTCAGATGGTGTGCGAACCTGCGGCTCTAATGTCTGTTTTGCCACAGGCAGTTTGTCTCGGGTCTGTCTTGACATCAGGTGCTGGGCGGGTGAACCCAGTACAGGGTCACGGGAGATGTTGCGCAGGTTGAGCAAGTCTAGGAAAACGTCTGATCCTGCTCTGTGGGATCGTTCCATCACTTGTTTGACACTCCTGACAGCACGTTTGACGGTGGGTATTCAGGGCTGCTGGTGATATGACGAAAGTCCCAGCTTGTAGCAAAGTCTTTGAAGTATTGGCTGGTAAATTGACTGCCGTTGTCGGAAAGTAGTTGATAGGGTGCCCCATGGACAGAGAAGTGGCATGCCAGCTTCTGAATTACTGCTGCGGAGGTGGGGCTATGGAGTAGATCAATTTCAAACCATCCGGAGTACGTAGACTCAGACCAGGTATTGTTTGCCATGCCAATCAAAAATGTCTGTTGCCACAGTGGACCATGGGAGGTCAGGAACCAGGTGTGAGAGAAATGGCTGCTTTGGTTGGTGCGGTGCCAAACTGTTGCACACTGCACAGGACTCTATTTTCTCACGAATATAATCAGTCATTCCAGGCCAGGAAAACATGCTTTTCACTCTTAGAATAGTCGCCTCTGCGCCTGGGTGCTCCCATGGACGGCATCGAAGTATTTGTTGTAGGAATTACAGCTTTGTGGCCCTTTACGGTAATGCCATCTTGTAGTACTAGTTCGTCATGAACGGAGAAGAAGGGCCGAATTGGGAGTGGTAATCTGTATTGCTTGTCTGGCCGCTCGTGCTGTATGATAGTAAGGTATCGTCAGCAGCAGTCTGGGCTGCCAGGCCTTCCAAAAAGGATGAAGGAACATAGGAGACCATCATGACAACGAAGCTGTCCTCATCTGTTGATGGTTTCTCGCAGGTCTTGCCTGGAGCTCACGACAGGGTGTCAGCCAAGTGCATGTCTTTGCCACATTTGTAAATCAGAGCAAAGTCATACTTCTGTACGTCTGTACTTCTGTACAATTGTACGTTGGAGACGTGCTGGAGCAGCGTGTATCGGTTTGTTCAGAATGCAGATCAGTGGTTGATGGTCGGTTTCAACTGTGACTGTTTTTCTGAAAATAAAGTCATTGACCTTCTTGCAGGCGAAAACGACCGCGAGCAGCTTCTTTTCAATCTGAACGTAGCGTTGTTCCATGCCAGTCATAGTGCGAGATGCATAGGCAACAGGTCTGTTGCCGTCACCGTTGTTTTGGAGGCAGGCTGCTCCTAAGCCATACTGGGAGGCGTCGCAAGTCAGTGTAACAGGCAGCTTAACATCGAAGTAGGTGAGGGTGGTGTCACAAGACATCTGTTGTTTAAGAGTGTCGAACGCCCTCTGCTGTTGTTCATGACAGGACCTTACAGTATCTTTGTGAGTTAGCTGGCGCAGTGGGAGTGATAGTTTGCTGAAATTCGGAATGAATCTCCCAAAGTAGTTTAACATACCAAGGAATCTCTGCAGGCTGGTCACATCGGTGGGTGCTGGTAACTCGTTAATTGCAATAGTTTTTGAAGGATCGGGTTTGAGAATGTCACTGATAAACACATGACCCACGTAGTTCACCTTGCTCACCCAGAATTTGCACTTTAGGGGGTTAAACTTGAGGTTGATCTCTTTGGCGCAGTCTAGAACCCTCTTTAAGTTTGCGTCGTGTTCTTGGATATTTTGTCCAGCAATGAGAATATCCTCAACAATAATTGAGCATGGGTAGCCAGCAAATAGTTGTTCCATGGTGCGCTGAAATACTTCACTTGCCGTATTTATGCTGAACGGCATGCGCAGAAATTTGTAATATCCAAAAGGAGTACTGAAAGTGATTACCTTGGAAGAGTTGTGATCCAATGGAATCTGCCAGAATAAACTCTTTGCATCTAGAACTGAGAATACTGTTGCCTTGCCCAGCTGCGCTGCGACCTCTTCCACTGTGCATATGGGATAGTGTGGTCGTTTAATGGCAGTGTTTAAATCTTTAGGATTGATACAAATCCATATTTCTGCCTTGTTCTTTTTTGGTTGCTACAACCATGGTTGAGACCCAGTCCGATGGATCGACAACAGGAGCAATCACACCCAGAGTCTCCATCCTGTTGAATTCTTTTTGTATGCGATCCCGCATAGCATGGTGAATCCGGTGGGCAGGACGGATAACTGACAGGACCTCTGGGTCAGTTGTGATTGTGCACTTGATGGGAAGCTTGCCAAGCTTGTCGTCGAAGAGATCTCCGTATTGTGGGAGGAACTGTTGAGTGGAGCCATGTGCGGAAGACAGTTGATGAACCGCTATACCAAAGGTGACTAGACCTAGGTCATTACAGGCATCAATGCCTAGCAGAGAAGTCACTTTCTCTCAGACAATAAAGAAGCTCAGATTGTAGACACGTGATGCTAGATGGCACTGAAACTTGACTCTTCCCCCGCACCCCCTCCAAAGGGAAGTAACGCAGCAGCAGTTTGTTTGACGACTTCAGCATTCTGAATCCTGTGGAGCTCAGATAAGGATAGAACATTGCAACGAGCTCCAGTATCGAGTTTAGCAATAACACACGTTCCGTTAATGAGGAGAGTGACCATGTTAAAAACTCGGTGTTTACAGGACAACTCCGGCAAGGAATGTATGTTGATACTCAATCCATCGATAGCAGGCAGCACATCCTCGTTAGGCAGAGGGATTGCTGTTGGAGTTACGTGTGAAGGTTCTGGCTGTAGTAGGTGCACAGATTGCTTTGTCTCTACTCTGTTCCCATGCGAGCGACAGCAGCGGATGAAGTGATTTCTGCGTTTACGGTAATGGCAATTTTTTCTACAAACAGGGCATTGTTCACGAATGCCAACATGTGAACCTCCACAGTTCCCACATTTATTGCTAAATCCGGCATTGGATCTCACGGGCACTTGTGAAGGTTGGCGCTGGGCCTGGTAAAACGTGCCAGCAACATTTACATCATAAGCAGAATGAGGACCCGGTCCCAGAGATTTAGAGTGAGTCTGTCAACTCTGCAACACGACAGCAATTCTCATCCCTTTGCAGAGTGAGGTTGCATCACATATAAGTTCATCTCGTTCCTTGTCATTGAGAATACCATATACCAGTCTGTCACGAATGAGACTATCACATAAGTTTTCAAACTCGCATCGGCTGGCGATGTGCTTTAAAGAGCTCATATAGGCTTTGACTGGCTCACCTTGCCTCTGTGGCGCTCCATTACGAGATTGGTGCGTAGCTCACACAGCTGTCTGAACTTATTCAGTAAGCAGACGGGATCGTCTATAGATTCCACCGGGAAGATCTGAACACCAGCAGCATTTACCTGTGCCGGAGCGTAGTGGAATCGGCATGCACATCGAATGGCTTCTGTACCAGCCAAATTGAGGAGAATAGATGCACGAATGGCTGGTGCCGCAGCATGATGTGTTGCACGGATATATATGGTGAAGTCCTCTTCAAGCGAGGTCACCATCAAACACAAGCGGTTCAGGCTTACGAAACGTAGCAGCCATAACAAACAGACTGAAAAAACAAACTGGAACCAAACTCGGCAAGTAAGGGGTCCGAAACATTCTGACACCATGATGTGTGATGAGAGCCCAATACACCGAAGTAACAACTCATAGTCTTTATTGTAACACAAACGGAGGAAACATCACATGCTATCGTCTCCGTAGTCAGCATCAGGTCTGACCTGAGATAGTGAAGTACTGTATTAATTGTCCAGGGTAGGGATGAAGATCCGGACTGGACTACATATGGAATGTGCAGCCTGCATAATATGTGTGGTGATAGATGTAGCAAAGGCAGACTAATATGGTTAATCTACAGAGATGTTACAAATCCATACGTCTAAATTGTTAATACTGTTACTAAAACTCTCATCTTGTCCTCTTCCGGTTTTGTTAATTTGCACAAAAACAGTACCCTATATCGCTGATTTTTTTCGCCATCTTACTCACCGTTCTCTGCTCCAAGCGCACCACATTTTGTTCCGAAGATTACAAAAGTTATGAAGGTTTAAAAAATCGTGAGATCAGCAGATTGGTCTTCTCACCTGTCAGTCACCATGAAGGTAACGCCCCTTCCGGCACCCGCTGTTAATCACCGGGCTGGGTGAGGAGAATAAAGTCCCGGAGGCGGGGCTGAGTCCACAAGCCGTGCTGATTGAGCCGGAGCCGTGCGAAGGAGAACGACCAGCGAAGCGACCAGCACCCACTGTGAGTCCCCATCGCACCCCCAACCCTTCCCCTCTGGTCCCCCTCGCTGGCTCCTGCCCCCCTCCCCGTAATACCACACACTCCCCCATGGCTCTTCCCCCGCCTTTTCTCCGAGCTCTCTCCCCCCTGCCCACACCCCAACCCCCACCCACTCACACACCCCTCCCTCCCACACAACCCTCCCTCCCATACAACCCTCACAACCCTCCCCCTGCTCACACACACCCTGAGCCCTCTCCCCCTCCCCTGCATCTTTACTGCAGCTGCGGGAGGCTCTGGATGACCTGACCCAGCCCAGCCAGCGCGGAGTCGGAGATGGCGCCGATGTCGCCAAATGGAAAGTGGAGACTCCCGGTCGAGGAGAACGAGCAGCAAAGCGACCAGCAAAGCGACCAGTGCCGCTGTGAGTCCCCATGGCACACCCAACCCCTTCCCCTCTGGTCCCCCTTGCTGGCTCCTGCCCCCCCCTCCCCCATAATACAGCACTCTCAATTAACGCATTAACTGTAACAGATTTCACATAGGCACTCCAACATTTCTTGTTCTCAGTATCCTCCAACAACAGCTGTAAACCATGCATCACCAACAGGCACATCTGGATGAGTGTTTTGTCCAACACCAACCCTTAAGGCAGCTAAACAGATGTCCCATTACCTTTTGACCTCATTCTCCCCTTCTATTACAATTTTAAGCTTTTATTTAAAAATATTTAAACAGGGTCTCAAAATGCCAACCATCCCTCCATAGATGTTGAAGATAGAAACAAAAAACTGGAATTACTCAGCGGGACAGGCAGCATCTCTGAAGAGAAGGAATGGGTGATGTTTCGGTTCATGACCTTTCTTCAGATGCTGCGTGACCTTCAGAGTTTCTCCAGAATTTTGATTTTGGTGTTTTAATATTTTAGAGTGAATCCTGGATGTTTGGAATAACAAAGTGCTTGATACAACAATTTGAATGAGAAATATCAATAAGAGTGAGTGAGGAGTAGAAATGAAACAGAAGGAATTGGAATTGAGTAGAAGATGCAAAACTTTGTGGGAGTGGTGTACAGAACTCTGGAATTGTATTGATCACTGAACGGTGTTTGCAAGAATAGACTGTTGAGTAATAATGGGAAAAATGAGGGGGGGGGGGGGGGAGGAGCAATGCTGAATCAGTTCCAAAGCAAGTTGGAGGGTCAGAGCTTCTCCCACCAGAACAACGTTCTTGAACCCACACAGAGCAATAAGTCTTGGGAAGGATAAACAAAACAGATTTGAAGGATATTACTAAAGTTAACCAGACTCGACAGAACTGGTAACGTGTAAATTGACTGTGGAAGGAGTTCAATAAACACGGACATACCAAGTGAAAAGAAGTGCTGATGTGTAATGAAAAACTTTCACCAAGGGATTGCAGGTAGGTACACTATGCAAAAGAATGTAGTAAAATCTGTTAAAAGGAACGAGAAAAAGCTCAGGATGGATATAAAGGACAACATTATGCTAAATATTTTAAACAGATAGTAAACTTGGAATTCAATATAAAAGCTGCATTGGTTGAAGTCTGAAATATGTGTCCTGACACACTGAGCCGACCAGGCAGATTATATGGAAAGAGAAACAGGAAGGTCACAGACCTTTCATCAGAACAAAAGATGTTCTAAAGATGTTCAACCTGAGAGATTGGTTAGTTCATATATTTGGAAATGATTGGGAGTTCCACGGTGTTTTAGGAATGTGGGTTGATATGGGAAAGGTATTCTCCATTTACCATTATCTAACCTAACAGAGAAGTTTAAGTGTGCTAAGGTGAGGTTAGAGTTGCAATTATCAGGGAGCAAGGATACCTTGCACAGTAATCTGGTGCCAAGTGTAACTAGAGGGAGGAAGTGGAACTCAAAGCAGGCAGTACAAGAAGCACAAGCAGCGCTCAAGCATACAGACATTGTTGGTAGGGTGCATGAGGGAAAGGAGGTTTGGGGCTCAGCACAGGGAAACCAGTGTGGAGTCAGGCAACAGAGAGGAGGAAATTACGTTGTCAGGAGGAAGCAGTGAGATGTATAAGGGCAGTAGCCCAGATTATGCAGGGACAGTGGATGAACTGGGAAAGTGTAGAAAAGAGGAGTTTTAACTAGAGGGACATGTGGTGTATAGTGGTGGGTCATGTACGTTTCCTTATAAGGGCTATTTATGATGTGCTGCCATCACCGCAGAACCTCAAACAATGGGTAGGTGGGGACCCGGCGTGTCCCCTGTGTTCGGAGGTGGCAATGTTGAGGCATATTCTGTCAGGATGTAGGACTAGTCTTCCTCAGGGTTGGTATACTTGGTGGCATAACCAGGTCTTGACGTGCATGGCTGCAGCAATTGAGAGGAGAGCACAGGTGACTTCAGTAGGTATCAGGACTGAGAGTGCAGCAATTCATTTTGTCCATGAGGGAGAGAAAGGTAGAGGAGGGAAGTTTTTAGACAGGTATGAGTTAGGCCAGTTACGGGGAGCCAATGATAGAAGAAATAGAGAATAGTGTCAGTTGGAGAAGAAATTGTGTCAGTTGGGGGCAGAAAGGAAATGTATAACATGCAGTATGTGTATTTCTTTGTCAGTGTATTCCGTGTAAATGTATCCTGGTTTTATGCAAGGTTGATATTTGTGGCGTTACGAGTTTAATGATGAGTTAGGATAAGTGGAAGACAGGATGCGAGTGTTTAGCATTTGATAGAGTGAATTAGTTTTCTGTAGTTTCCTTTAGTTATTGAGGGGGGTTATTCTGGGACAGCAGAAATAACTGTTGAGCCTTCCCGAGGTGTTGTGGGCCTAACTCAATGAAGCACCAATAAAGGGAGGTGCCCACTTGGTAACCCTAATGATATACTGGCATCTACATGATCAGTTTTATAATGTGCTTGTTAACATGTAGGTAGTTGATTATTGCATATGGAGTTAGTTATTGTACTTTACATTAATTGGTATAATCAGCGTTGGGCTTGGTTTTCTTGATTGAGTGCTTATCCTGGTGTTATAGCACAAATACTTTGTGTTTTAATTGTAATTCATCACCGAGAATATCAAATAGGCAATTAATGGCATATATACATGAAATTACAATGATGTTTTACTAAAAAGTAAATACTTCCGTATGCATGGAAGATAAAACACGAGTGCAAATGGAGATAGAAACTAATTTGATTACAAGTAAAATAAGATGGTTAGTAATGAAGTAATCAAAGCAGAACAAATGCAAGAATGAAGAAATGTCTTGACCCAAAGCATCACCCATTCCTTTTCTCCTGCAATGCTGTCTGACCCATAGAGTTACTCTAGCTTTATGTGTCTATCCTTGGTTTAAACCAGCATCTGCAGTTTCTTCCTACGCAAATCTCTGGGGCCCGACAGTGAGACTCAGTCATAAACTTTCAAACATCCCCAGTCCTTAACATGTGGAATTGGAGATTTCCAATGATATGTGAGACACTCCATTGATGAAGATAGTTCCAGTTATGGGGGGAAGTTGCTTAGCACAGAACACCCAGACAAGTGCATTCATCAAAGGGGTCTGAGAGTTTTAGAACAAATCTGGTTGAATATGTTGAAAGTTAACCACAATAATAGTTAAAAAGGACTGTTTCTGGTTTCCCAGAAGGCCTTTGACAAGTTTCGAGACAAGAGACTTAATAAGCAAGTGTGTATGAAACTATAGACAACATATTGAGTAGGATACGGATAGACTGCAAGGGTAGTGTATCAACTAGTGTATCAACTGACATTTCAAACAAAAGACAAAACTGTGGCTTACTACAACTTAATCTTTTTTTATTTTTTTATTTGTATTTTATTAGAAGTACATTACATTACAACCACATACATTAGTACTTGTCATTTATATCTTCTTACAATTAATGTACTCCATTTATTTTTTACACTAGAAAAGGAAAAGATTGAAAGAAAGAAGAAAGTGAAGGAAAAAGTGAAAGTGTAGGAAATGTGACAACAAAAAAGGACAAAAAAGCGTAGTGGCGGCGCTGTCGAACAGCAGCGGCTCGCCTGCAGTCCGTCTGTTTTTACTTTTTTTGTTGTTTTCTTTTGTCCTATTTTAGTTAAATTTTAGTTTATTGGGTTGTGTATGTGTGGGGTGGGGGGTGAAACATGATTTGTGTCTCTTCCTTCGGGGGAATGCGACTTTTACTTGTCGTATCCCCCTTCTCTGCCTCCGTCTGCGCTGAGGCCAAAATGGCGGAGCTGCCGGCCTCCAACTCCAACTGCGAGCGACCGACCTCGAGGCTCCGGAGGCAGAGCCAGGACTTACCAGCGCGGGGCTGGCCAACTTCGGGGCTGCGGTGGCGTTCCGACGGTGGCGACCAAAGACACTGGTGGCGACCTGAATCCGGAGGCTCGGCCGCGGCCCCGGTGGACGACATCGTCGGGAGCTCGCAGGTTACAGGTGGGTGACCTGTTTTTCTGGAGCTCCCGCAACTACAGCTGCGTCCGCTGGACTGGAGGGCGGCAGCTTCGGCAGCTTCGACCACCCCGGGCCGCGGAGTTTGAACCGGCCCGTCGCGGAGCACGGATTCAGCCGCGGGATTGACTTACCATCACCCGGCGGGGTCACAACATCAGAAGCCTGGATCGCCTCAGCGCAGAGGAAGAACAAAGCGGGAAAAGACAGAGACTTTAAGACTTTTGCCTCCATCACAATGAGGAGGTGCCTGGTGAACTCACTGTGGTGGATGTTAATTTGTGTTTATTGTGTGTTTTGTTATTTATTATTATATGTATGACTGCAGGCAACGAAATTTCGTTCAGACCGAAAGGTCTGAATGACAAATAAAGGAATCTCTCATCTCTCATCATCTCTCTCATCTCTCATAAGAGCAAAATTAAAAACAAAAGAAAAAGAGTTAAGAAATAGACCCTAGGAAAGAAAGAAAGAGAGAAAGAGGAAAAAGAGAGAAACAAATATTTTTATGAGCATTACGTAAATGGGACATACCAACTCTTCAACTATCATCCCCCCTTAACTGACCTCAATTTTTTTTTAAAGTACTTTTGCACCCTATGTTTGTAATAATTCTATAAATGCAGACCACGTCAGGTGGAAGTGATCTGGTTTACCTGCTAGGAGGAGTCTTATCTCTTCTAGGTGTAATGTTTCAAACATATTTGAAATCCACATATTTATAGTTGGTATTGGAGCCTTCTTCCAAAATTTTAGAATTAGCTTTTTTCCAGTTATTAACCCATAGTCCATTAGTTTCTTTTGAAACACATTTAGTTCTGGACCATCTTCCGTTATACTGAAGATAATCCATTCTGCTTTGGGTATCAGTCTTGTTTTAAATAACTTTGTAAAGATTTCAAAAATTTCATTCCAAAATTTTTTAATTTTTGTACAAGAAACGAATGAGTGCGTTATGGTAGCTTCTTGGGATTGACATTTATCACAAATAGATGATACATTTGGGAAAATTTTATGAATTTTAGTTTTCGAATAATATAATCTATGTAAAATTTTAAATTGTATTAAAGTGTGTCTTACATTAATCGAGCATTTATGCACGTTTAATAAGTATTCATTCCAACTTTCCTTTGAAATTTTAATAGCTAACTCTTGTTCCCAGTCTCTTCTGATACCCTCCGTAGATGGTATTTGTGCATTTAAGATAATATTATACAAATATGATATTAAGTTTGCTGATTCCGCTTTTATCTGCATTGCCTCGTCCAGTACATCTGCTGGGTTATTATGATGATCTTTTGTATATTTTTTCAAATAGTCGCATATTTGAAAATATTTAAAATATTGATTATTTCCGAGTTTATATTTTATTTGTAATTGTTGAAATGAAAGTAATTTTCCAGTTTCATACAAGTCACCAAGCGTTTTAATTCCTAATCTATCCCATTGTGTATAAGCTTTATCTATAATAGAAGGATTAAACGAAGGGTTATTGACTATAGGTAATAAAAGTGATAAATTTCTTAATTTTAAATTTTGTTTTATTTGTTTCCAAATTCGGATTGTACTATGAATAATTGGGTTCTTATTATAATTTATGTTATTCAATTTCATTGGAGAGAGGAGGATCGCTCCAATGTTTCTAGAGGAACAATCCTCTTTCTCCATTACAATCCAGTCCGCTTGCTGGGCGGAGTTATCCATCAGTTGAATCATATTTTTAATATTTACTGACCAATAATAATACATAAAATTAGGTAGTGCTAAACCCCCTAATACTTTAGGTTTATTCAGATGAGTTTTTTGTATTCTATGTGATTTATAGTCCCATATAAAATTAGTGATATCTGAGTCGAGTTTTAAAAAAAACTTCTTTGGTAAGTATATAGGAATTGATTGAAATAGGTATAAAATTTGTGGTAAAAAGATCATTTTTATTGCGTTTATTCGGCCTATTAAAGACATCGGGAGCGTTTTCCAGAATTTAATTAGTGTGTTTAATTTATTAAGTAAGGGGTCAAAATTTGCCCTAAACATACCTTGATATGTTCTGGTAATTTCGATTCCCAAATATTTAAATTTTTCTGTAGCTATTTTAAAAGGGAATTTTAAAAGATGTGTTGAATCTTTCGGTTTTATTGACATAATTTCACTTTTATTCCAATTTATTCTATATCCAGAAAAAGATCCAAAATCTTCAATTACATTTAATATATTTGGTATAGTGATTTGAGGTTTTGTAATGTACAGTAATATATCATCCGCGTATAAAGATATTTTATTATATGAATCTTTAGTATTATATCCATGGATATCAGGGTGTATTCTAATTTTTTCTGCTAGCGGTTCAATAATGAGAGCAAACAGCTGTGGTGATAATGAGCATCCTTGTCTATTTCCCCTTGATAGTTGGAATTTCGAGGATAATATGTTATTAGTTAGTATTCTAGCTGTAGGTTTGTTATATAGTAACTTGATCCATAGAATAAAATTCTCCCCCAGTTGAAATTTTTGTAATACTTTGTCCATATAATTCCATTCTACTTGATCAAATGCTTTTTCAGCATCCAGCGAAATAATTGATAATTCTTGATCTTCAGATTTGTGTGAGTGCATTATGTTGAGTAGACGTCTCATATTGTTAGATGAGTATCTCTTAGGGATAAACCCCGTCTGATCTGGGTTTATTAATTTACTAATGTATTTACTTAATCTTCTAGCTAATGTTTTCGCTAATATTTTTTGATCTGTGTTTAACAATGCTATAGCTCTATATGAACCAGGTTCTTCTAAGTCTTTATTTTTCTTAGGTATTAATGTAATCGTTGATTCCGCTAATGTATCAGGTAGTATTCGTTTTTTAAAAGCATATTGGTACATTTTTTGTAATCTTGGTATTATTTTATCGTAAAAGCTTTTATAAAATTCATTAGTAAATCCGTCAGGGCCTGGTGTTTTTCCATTCTTTAGTGAGTTTATTGTATCTTCTAATTCCTTAATTGAGATTTGTGCACCCAGTTCCTCTTGTTCCTTCAGTTCTAACTTTGGAAGATTACAGGTATCCAAGAACTTTGTGATATTATTGGAATCAATTGTCGTTTTAGATGTATACAAATTCTCATAAAATTGCGCAAATCTATTATTAATATCCTTTGGTGTTGTTAATAATTCCCCTTTATCTGATTTGATCTTTGGTATAGTATGTTCCTTTTCTCGTTTTTTTAGCTGGCGAGCCAAAAGTTTATGCGGTTTATCCCCAAATTCAAAGTGCTCTTGTTTTGTAATTTGAAAAAGTCTTATAAGTTTGGCAGATAATAATTTATTTAATTTAAATTTCAAAATTATTATTTTATTATGTTTATCTATTGATGGATCTTTAGCATTATCTATATCCATTTGTCTAATAAGTTCTTCCAACTGTCTTTGTTCATTCTTATTCTTTTTATTTTGAAAAGCTTGATATGAAATTATAATACCCCTAATGTATGCTTTAAAAGATTCCCATAATACAGTAGGCGATATATCTGGAGTATCATTTATTTGAAAAAAGACCTCCATTTGTTCTTTTAAATATATACTCGCTTGTGGATCTTTTAGAATTTGAGAATTAAATCTCCAAAACGATTTATTCTTAGACAATCCTTCCAGTTTTAAAAAGAAAGTTAGTGGAGAATGGTCTGAAATCGAGTTTGTGTGGTATATTGCATTAGATGTTTGGGGGATTAATTTTGTATCCAGCAGAAAGTAGTCTATACGTGAGTATGTCTTATGTACCATTGAGTAAAACGAGTATTCCCTGCCAGTTGGATTAACGATTCTCCAAACATCTGCTATATTAGTGTTGTTTATATAGGTATTGAGAAGTTCCCCAGTTTTCGATTTCATATTCCGTCTCTGTTTTTGACTTGATTTATCTAAGTACGGATCTAAAACACAGTTAAAGTCTCCTCCTATTATAACATTTTGATAGTTTGACTCTGCAATTATGTTGAAAATTTTATTGAAAAAGTGGGGGTTATCAAAGTTAGGGGCATATATATTTACCAAAGTAAGTGGAGTATCATGGATTTCTCCATTAACTATTAGGTATCTCCCTTCTATATCTGTTATAATATTCTTTGCTTTAAATGGTATACCTTTTCTTATGATGATTGACATGCCTCTAGATTTTGAAGTAAATGAAGAATGGTATGTTTGACCTATCCATTTCGCCCTCAACCTAACTTGATCCTGAGATTTTAGGTGTGTTTCTTGTAGGAAGATAATGTCGGAGTTGTACAATTTCAGCTGAGCTAGTATCTTACCCCTTTTAATAGGTTTGTTAATACCTCTTATATTCCAACTACAAAATGAGATTCCTCCTAGGTTCTTTTGTGTGGTGTCATGCATTTTGAATAATTATAGTACCTTTAAATCTTGTGGTGCATCCAAATCCCAGGTCTTTAGGTATTGGGGGAGCTTTTGAGTTTTTAAGTTTTGCTGTTATGTCCATTTTACGCTTATCACTAAACACAAAACACAAACAAGTGATTTTATGTGATTAAAAAAAACTAAAAAAGTGAAGATACATTGTCTGATATAGTCGGCACTGTAGCGAGTGTCCCACCTGTAGGTGGGAAAAAACCTTGTTTTGACTTCCATTGCGTTGTTACACAAATAGCTCCGCTCTCTTGGTTAATCATAATATATTATAATATTAAAACGGGGCCTCACATTCAGATATATAATACACTTTTACCCTGTATGTTTCATTGTAACATATATATATATCGGAATTTTAACTACTGATTATTAAACCGATACTTTTGACTTCAATAAGAATCAACTGATGGTTGAAGGGGTTAACGAGACGTGCCCCTGGACCTAAGCCAGTTGCTCGTTTCTCATCCCCTCCTCCCACTTATAGATAAGGTTTCAGTTTATTAAAAATTCATATTAGTATGTTAGTTCGTTATTTTTATTTTTGTTTTTATTAGTATTCTAATCTGACATGCATAACTTATTAAGTTGTTAATAGGATAAGTTCTTACAATTGGTTATAATATTATAATCTAATAAGCAATTATATGCTTTCTGGTATATACCATTGCCATCTGTTCAGTTGTTTACTCGTTTTGAACAGAAAGTGTCCTTGATTCAACATTCCGAAGATAACAGTGTAACTATCCCCAGACAAAGCATTGCTTAAAATGGTTCAGATCTCCCTTTCCTTTCTATTTTTCAACGATAGTTTGAGCATATTTAAACGCTTCTTCAGTCTTAACAAATGACTTTTCAAGACCCTTAAAGGAAATACGCATTTTCGCGTGATAAAAAATCCCAAATCTGATCCCTTCTCTCCCTCTTAAAAGATCTTTAACCTTCTCAAATTTGTTTCTTTTTTGCACAATTTCATACGGGTAGTCCCTGAATATCTTAATAGTATCATTGTCCAGCCGCAGTTGCACACCGTATTTGATTTTACTCATAACATCTTCCAGTTCTAAAATGTCCCGAAATTTCACAATAATATGTCGTGGATAAGTTTTTCCCGCACCAAATCTTTGTTTAAATCTTGGGACACGATGAGCCACTTCGATTTTCGGTTCTTTGGAAAGATTCAGCAGTTGTTTAAGCAAGCCCATGGCAAACTCACGTACATCCTCCCCTTCGGCTCCCTCTGAAACTCCAAGAATTCTCAAATTCTGGCGTCTAGAGCGAGCTTCCAGGTCCAGGCATTTGACTGAGACTTTCTCCAGTTGAGTCACCATCTGTAGTGAAGTTTGTTCGTTTTCTCGCCTCATTTGCTCATGTTCTTGCCTCATTTTCGCCATGTCTTCAACCATTCGAGCCGTGTTTTTCTCCAATTCCGTAATTGTGCGCATACTTGCAGCTACTGTTTCAAGCACAGCCGTGAACTTATCCGTATTAGTTTCATCCATCTTGTCCATTCTCTCTGATAGTCCATCTTTCACCTCATCAATTCGTTTATTCATAATGTCCAGTGAATCAATCATATTCTTCTGGTTACCAGCATTTAATTCCCTCATCATCTTCTCCATTCCTTCCATCATTTTTGCCATATTTTCCTTCATTTCCTTATCTTCCATATTTTCCTTCATTTCTTTTTTATCTTCCTTCATATTTTCCTTCATATTTTCCATCATAATTTTATTTTCATCCAAAATCTCATCTTTCATATTTTTCACTGATTTCTTCAAGTCATCAAACTCTTTCTTAGCTCTTGTATCCATTTCTGCAACCACTTCAGAGACTTCAGAGGTAACTTCTGCTTCAGACTTCTTCTGGTCTTTCAGCAGCTTTTTCACTGCTCTCTGAGGGCTCACAGCTGGAGACAGTTTACTCATTTAAAGGGCTTCAAACCACCGTTTAAAACATCGCGCTTAGTGATGACGTCATCAGCGCGGCGACCAGAAGCTCCGGTAAGGTTTTTAAAAACAACCCAGATTTTTGGACCCGTTTTACACGATAAATCGTGAAATTTTTCGGGAGAGGAGCTAGGTGCACGTCTGTTAGTCCAACATGGCGCCACCGGAAGTGACACAATCTTAATCTTTAACAAACTTAATCTTTAACACTCAAATTACTTAAGCACACAAACGACTGACTTCTAATAACTTCTCATTTTGCTTTACTATTCCAGTTTATCACTTGGGCTAAATCGGAAAACTCATGACTTGGACTCCGATTTTACCTGTGTGAATGAATTGGCCAGATTCATTGTGATGGTTGGGGGTAGTCTCCTCCACATTTTGAAATCCCGTCTCTCCTTCTTGCAATGGTTGTTCCTGGGATGCTGCTATTAAAGTCCCAGATTGCCTTTCTTTTATACTATTTTTTCCTTCAATCTTCCAAGGAAGCCTTCGTTTTAATTCGAGGCTCTCACGATTCTGAAGTTAACAATCATTCATCCAAAGGCTGAATAAATAAAATGCATCTTCGTTCCTTATCAGGCTAGAGAGATCTTAATTATATTCCGTGTTCATATTTTCATTCTCACCATACTGTCCCTTTGCAAAATGGCCATTCTCAGACACCTTATCTGCTCAAAACCACATTATATTACCATGAAGTTACCTTCATCTATGCTCTCACCAGCTGTCAATATGTGACTGCTTTCAGTGCTTTGTTCTCCTGGTCCTTGCATTTCTGTCTTGCTAGCTATCAGCATCTCCTAAAGCCTGTCAAGATACTTGACATCAAGTCTCTGGCTATAAGGGGTGTGGCTTCAGGGATGACACAACTGTTCGACAGTGACCACACCTACACTAGCAGTTGGGTGAATCTACATGATTTATTGTGTTTACAGTGGTAAGAAAGTGCAAGACCACACGGGGGCACTGTCCCTCACCATCAGAGCACATGTGTGATGACACTGGTGATCTCAGGCTTCTTCCTGCAGTTCACCCTGACCTCAAGAGGAGGCGCTGCCGGTACAGGTTTTTTACTGGCAGTTCAGTTTTGGACTTGAATAAATAATGCGGGCAGACTCTGGATTGTCTTGGCAGCCAGTCTTTGCCTGTACATGTGGGCACAGACCCTCATTGTCTGCAAGCAAGAAGAGGGTCTAGCATCTCAGGCTTGCCCTAGCAACTCTGCCCTAGCAAACTTGGTCCAGAACGCTGCCGCCCGACTCATTACCCACACCAAATCCTGGCACCACATCACCCCAGTTCTCAAAGAACTTCACTGGCTTCCCATTTCCCACCGGATCATCTACAAAGCCCTCAACCACTTGGCCCCCCCTTATCTCACTGACCTCCTCTCCTCCTACCAACCCTCACGGTCCCTCAAATCCACATCAGCTGGTCTCCTCTCCACTCCAAAATCAAACCTCTGCACTTTTGGAGGCAGAGCCTTCTCCAGGGCAGCTCCCAGGCTCTGCAATTCCCTCCCACAACTGATCCGAAATTCTGAGTCCCTCACCATCTTCCAGTCCCGCCTCAAGACCCATCTCTTCACCTCTGCATACCCTTAGTCCCATGTCCCCCTCCCCTTTGCATCTCTGTCTTACTGCTCTATTTTTGTTTTTTGTTTTTTGACTCTCAATGTAAAGCGACTTTGAGTCCTTGAAAAGCGCTATAAAAAATAAAATCTATTATTATTATTATTATTAACTCAGTCTTAACCTCAGGTAGAGGCACCGGCTGTCTAGGGCATCTTCCCCAGCAGTTTAATCTAGACCACACAGTGGCACTGCTGGTCTTAGGTCTGTCCTAGTGGCTCAGACTTCCGCTTTCCTTCAAAAGGGGAACACAGCGAGGAGGGAGGCAGCCCATTTTATCAGAAGAAGGGTCTCGACCCGAAACTTCGCCAATTCCTTGAGTCTGAAGAAGGGGCTCGACCCGAAACGTCGCCAATTCCTTCTCTCCATAAATGCTGCCTCACCCGCTGAGTTACTCCAGCATTTTGAGTCTACCAGCCCATTTTGTATCCTTTCCTCTTCTTCTTTTCTTCTTTCTTCCACTTTATTGTATTTTTTAGCTTCTCTTGTCATCTCTCCTCTCGCAGTCTGTCCCACTGGATCAAAAGTAGGCCGACAGTGGCCAACCAATAACAATAATGCTGGGAATTGGCCTCTGCCGGTCAGAGGGACACCCCAGGGACAGGGCACTGTCACATCCCTCCCACCTCAGTGTCATTCTCAGGACAAGACAGTTCTCACCATTTTAGAAACATGGGAAAACAGGTACAGGAGTAGACCATTCGGTCCTTCAAGCCAGCACCGTCATTCAATATGATCATGGCTGATCATCTAAAATCAGTACCCCGTCCCTGCTTTTCCCTCCATATCCCTTGATTCCTTTAGCCCTAAGAGCTAAATCTAACTCTCTCTTGAATACATCCAGTGAATTGGCCTCCACTGCCTTCTGTGGCAGAGAATTCCACAGATTCACAACTCTCTCATCTCAGTCCTAAATGGCCTACCCCTTATTCTTAAACTGTGACCCCTGGTTCTGGACTCTCCCAACATCTGGAACATTTTTCCTGCATCTAGCCTGTCCAATCCTTTATGAATTTTATGTTTCTATAAGATTCCCTCTCATCTTTCTAAATTCCAGTCGACCCATTCTTTCATTATACGTCAGACCCGCCATCCCGGGAATTAACCTGATGAACCCACCCTCAATAGCAATAATGTCCTTTTCTTTTTTTCTTTTTTTTTCTTTTTTTAAGTTTTTATTAGAAGCAATTGTACAGAGATAAAACATTCGGCATCTAAAATTATACAATTATTGTACAGCTTCATTTTTAACCTTATAACCTAAATTATGAAAATGAAAAAAGAAAAGAAAGAGAAAACAAGAAAGCAAGGAAGTAGAAAGTGAAAAAATAGATTGAAGAACAAAAGAAAGTCCCCTAAACTACCAAAGCAGTGTAGCAGAAAGATATAGGCATAAAATTTTAAAAAAGAAAAGAAAAAGGAGAGTGGAGATATACCTTGCCCCTCGTCCCCCCCGCCCACCTCACCCAACCCAGCATCGGATTTAAATTTAAATTTGTGTTGCACCATGCTATTGTTATAAGAATTCGGTAAAGGGTGTCTTAAGAAATTGATCTGGTTTTTCCACCAAGACAAGCCTAATGTTTTCCAAATGTAGTGTCTCGGACATGTCTGTGATCCACATAATGTCCTTTTCTATCCACATTTTCAGCAGCACTTCAGTTTAGTTTATTGTCACGTATACAGAGGTACAGTGAAAAGTTTTTGCTGCGTGCTAACTAGTCAGCAGAAAGACAATACATGATTACGATCAATCCATTTACAGTGTATAATTAGAGTATTGTCCACTTGTCTAGTTAGTTAAATAAATAAACCTAAAAGCAAGAAACATTACTTGGAGACCTCCAACGACTGAGTTGTGTTGTGGACACATTCATGGCAGAACACTTGCTCCGCAGCATTGACTGCAACATCATTCAATCGCAAGGTGATTTAAAACATCAGGACAATCAAGAAAGGCCTGGATAGAGTGGATGTGGAGAGGATGTTTCCACTAGTGGGAGAGTCTAGGACCAGTCATAGCCTCGGAATAACAGGATGCAAGTTTGATGTTCATCAACTGCATATCCCTTTGCTGAGATACGGCAGTATCTTCTTGATAAAGAACTCATGCGAGGTACTCAGCCAAGCTGACTGTCTCTATGAGTACATTTTCTTCATGGTCTTTGATAAGCCTATTCCATAAATCGCTCTTATCCTGTTTACACCATGAGGGGAAATGTTTGTGTTTGCTTCCAGCCTTTTCTCATGGTCTCTGCCTCATTTCCTTTCCTATTTTCTTCTGAAATCTGTTACCAGCCTGGTCTTCACTTGTGATAACCAACTGGTTGGTGGCATACATTTTTTTTAATGCTCTGCTTTATTCTCCCCTTTTTAATGATCCAGGGAACTCCAGTTGTAATTTCCCCACCCTACTCCCTCATGAGAAGAAAACCGAGACTGAAATATCTCCATCTTAAAGACCTTGCACCATTCAGTTACAGTGTTGCCCACCAGGCTTTGATTCCAGTTTTTCCCAGGTCCTCCAAATGAAACTGACCCTGGTCCAAATGATTTTCTGGACTGGTCTATATGCTTTTCCAAAACTTTATATGATCATAATTTCCTGGATGCTCCTTCTTCTTCTTCTTCTTGTGTATGGTGTGCACAGCCTAAAGTTGTGAGACAACTTGTTCTGTTTGATCTTGTTTTCATGTACGCCACAAAGGAGAGGTCCCACTGTTCATCTGTTTCCTAA
>JAXLNO010003303.1:5000-52469 GCA_038087875.1 Malacoraja senta
GGGTGATCAGTAAAATACTGACACTGGAGTTTGCAACGTTTAAAGTGTTGTTCCAAGTATAAGCAGCAGGTGAGTTTGTAAATTGAAATGTTGGATGTGTTGGTTGATGTCATTTATTTATCGGAGGTTTGAGACAAAATGTGTTTTAATTTGTATCATTCTGCATTGTATTTAAAATATTTCTGTGCGAGGTGATTGACCAGCACCCGCGATGTCCCGGCAACATCTGTTCATGTTATTGTAATGTTATTAAAGTAATTGTGTTGTGAATCAATGTGATTGAAGAGTATTTTTAATGGCGGTTGCGTCAAGTCCTGGGAGCTCCGTGCATCATGTTACCTGTTGTTGCTGATGGGAAGTACAGCGGCTCAGTGGACACACGGCGCTGGTCACTGTGTAACCCCCTCCTGCCTCATCACCAAACCTTGCCAGCGCTCGGCACTTCACCCCTGCTGGCCTCTGGCTGCAGCTCCTGCACACATGCACCGTCCAGTATTCATGCTCTTTGTTCAGCCGGCCGGCTTCACACTCTGCAGCGCTGCATCAATACACACACACACACGCGGCTCATGCAAGCTCTTTCCCCAGTCTGTCTGTGTCCGATGTGTTTGTAACCTGGTCCCTGCTCCTCCGGCCACCGTGAGGTTCCTGCGGTGGGCGACGAGTGTGTGTGTGTGTGGGTGTGGGTGGGGGTGGGGGGGGGACCCCGGTGAGTGCGGGCGGGAGAGGACAGTGTCAGGAAATGGAGGGAAGACACAAGGAACTGCAGATGCTGGATTACAAATAAAAAACACACAGTACTGGAGTAACTGCGGGTCGGGCAGCATCTGTGGAGGACATGGATAGGTGACGTTTCGGGTCGGGATCCCGCTTCCCATTCAAATGGAGGGGATTGGATTCAGCTGCCGTCGCTGACGAAGGAATCCGTGAATTTGGTCAGATGGGAAATTATCAAGGATGACATTGGATGTTTATAAACGGTTCATTTGTATTTTGTGTTGAGTTTCACGGCCCCAACCCAGGGAACTAACGTGAGTTTGATGCTGTGTTTCCGACCCCTCGCTCTCTGACCAATGCCTTGTGCTTTGAATTGGCCGTTGGGTTAAAGTTAATGATCAGTTCATTGATTACATGTGATGCTGAAAAGAAAGTGTCCGTGCAATAAATACCGACTCTGCAGATTGAACGTGAAGCCGAGGGCAGTTTGTTCACAGTCTGTACGTGCAGAGCTGGGCAGCATCTGTTTCATTTCGCTGTCCATTGAACAACCCAACCACAGCTGCCCCCAGTCTGTGGGCTGTGCACATCTGGAAAAGCCCAGAAGGTCAGGCAGTAACTGTGGAGAGAGTAAAGCTGCCTGCAAACCGCCCCACCCCACTGAAATGTACAGGGCTTGGCGATCGCACATACTTTCTGTACTGAGGTCGGGGAAGTTTCACTTCTGTCACAATCTCCAGGACCCTGCAATCTACTGTGCAAGTCTTGCCCTAGTTTCACCTCCCAACCTCCACGCTTCCTACTTGTCACATTTAGATCCCATCTGACATTTCCTCACCCAGTTTCTCTATTGATCTTGAACCTGTTTTAATCTTAGATATAAAACCCTCTTCACTGCCCACTTTACCACCAATTCTGGTGTCATTCGCAAACTTACTAACAGGTGGGTGTGGGAATAGGAAGTGAAGTTTAGTTTAATTTAGAGATACAGCACAGAAACAGGCCCTTCGGCCCACCGAGTCTGTACCGACCAGCGATCCCCGCACATTAACGCTGTCCTACACACACTAGTTTAGTTTAGAGATACAGCACAGAAACAGGCCCTTCGGCCCACCGAGTCTGTACCGACCAGCGATCCCCGCACATTAACATTATCCTACACACACTAGTTTAGTTTAGTGTACAGATACAGCACAGAAACAGGCCCTTCGGCCCACCGAGTCTGTACCGACCAGCGATCCGCGCACATTAACACTGTCCTACACACATAAGGGACAATTGTAAATTAACACCAAACCAATTAACCTACAAACTTGTATGTCTTTGGAGTGTGGGAGGAAACCGAAGATCTGGGAGAAGATCCATGTTGGTCATGGAGAGAACGAACAAGCCCCGTACAGACAAGCAGCCGTAGTCAGGATTGAACCCGGGTCTTTGGCGCTGTGAGACAGTAACTCTACCGCTGCGCCACCGTTCAATGACATGTGATGAGAAGCTGATGATGACCATGGCAGACAGAGTGTAGGTGCTCTGTAAAACGGTCGCCTAGTCCAGCCTATAATCTTTATCTGAACATTAACAACCTTACAACTCTGGCCCATTACAGCAACAATGTTAAAACACTAAGGCACACCAGGAACACGTTAAAACTGTCTGAAACATCAGAACATTCTGAGTCCCACCGCAAATTGGACGAGCAACACCTCATATTTCGCTTGGGCAGTTTACACCGCAGCGGTATTAATATTGACTTCTCGAATTTCAGGTAGTCCCTGCTTCCTCCCTCCTTCCCCTCCCATTCCCAGCTCTCCCACAGCTAACTGTGTCCACCCCTCCCTTTCTTCTTGCCGTACCCCCACCCCCACCCCCACATCAGTCTGAAGAAGGGTCTCGGCCCGATACATCACCTATTCCTTCGCTCCATAGATACTGCCTCACCTGCTGAGTTTCTCCAGCATTTTTGTCTACCTTCTAATTTTCCAGCATTGCAGTTCTTTCTTAAACAAGCTTTGCAGACTCAGGGAACGTCCAGAAACACCAATGGACCCACACCGGAGAGAGGTCGTACAAATGTCCTCACTGTGGGAAGAGCTTTTCTTATCTCCGTCAGCAGAAAGCTCACACCTGCCTTGAAAAGTGCCCCGTGTACGGGAATGTGTTTAAAGACTTAGCAGCTTTCAATGTTCACCTGAGAGCCTGTGTTGGACAGTAACACAGAGAAAGGTCACCAATTTACAGTGTTATAATTTCCTTTATATTATTTCATTTTATATTATTTCAATTCTTACCTTTTGAATGACTTTGTGTTACTGTTTATTTTGTCAACAGTATTAATATTGGCCCTTGCTGTATTTTCCCCCTTTATGAAATTATCAAATGAAGTCATTTCAAACAATCTCGTTAACCGTGACCATCAAAGGAAAAGAAAAGCCAGTGGGTGAGGAACTCAGAAATATTGAGCTCTTGATGGTAACGAGAATTTGTGTTCAAATACGACACAATCTATAAAATAAAGCAGAAGTTTAAATGTTTCCATACCTACTGTGTGTGGAGAAACAAAACTAAATGGCCTCACACTTTCCCCCTCAGATAACAAGGCAACATTTTTCAGAAATAATATGAATATTGAAGGCGACGACCCTTTAACCCAATGGGCAATCGAAGGCTTCAATAATATAACCATTTTAAAAGTCGACTTTGTCATCCTGAAATCAAGTCAATGTTAGTAACACAACAGGATTGGCTAACTTAATTAAAACAACTTTGAATTGTCACAGAATTTTAAAAAAAAGACCAAATAAACCAACTGTCCAGTCATACTTCAGATAATATATATTTTAATTGTTAGCAAAGGCAAAAATGATTTTCTGGTGAAAAAAACTATTATGGAATGTACTGTATTTGCTAAAATTGATCATAGTAATTTTCAGCAAAATAAAATCAACATTCATCCAGTTACAGTAATTTCCCCTCTTGAAGGAGGGGAGAGATGATCTGATGAAATCAATAGTCCCAAGTGGATCTAACGTCAATGCAGGACTGCACACATTGTGATACATTCGGCCCAACTTGCCCACACCGGCCAACATGTCCCAGCTACATTAGTCCCACCTGCCCGTGTTTGGCCCATATCCCTACAAACCTGTCCTGTCCATGGACAACAAACTAATCCCATTCACACAAGAATATAACATGATTTTTAAATCTCACTGTCATGAATTTATATGCCAGATCAGTGATGGAAATGGGTTTTAGGAACTAGGGATACGCTAAGGTCCGTGAGGCTGAGGTTGGGAAGGAAGGGGGTGGGGGGTGGGGGTTGACGCTATAAGTCCCCCATGAGAAATTTTATTTAACTCTGAAATTCTGGAATTAGCTACAATTAAGTAATTAACTAATGATATGCTTTAATTTCAGGTCATCCAAGTAAGATGTTTTATATTTGTTTCAGAATGCTTCAATCTATAATACCTGAAATTTACATTCAGTTCTCTTAATTTTTAAGAGATTAAAAATGTATGGGCTTTTGACTGTCCTCGATCACAGCTTTTGTGTGAAGTCAATGGAAAAGCAATAGGGAACAAGATGCTAATTTCCAAGTATGAAAATGGACATAACTTTTTTAATAGTGAAGATATGAAAGTGAATTAGGTGTCGAATGAAACATATTTTATGCTTTATCTGATGCGATAAATTGGAAGACTTGATTTTTTAAATCTCAAAATTTTGTAACGTTGCAAGAAAATGTACCTACATCTTGGAGGCCGAAGGTTAGGATGTTAGCCAAGAAAGATAGACTTCGTTATCCCTCAGTACAGCAACACCAAGAATGATGTTGCTGTACTGAGGGATAGCCAAGTCTATCCCTCATTGCTAGCAGCAGATGGGAAGCGGCTGTGAAGTGGGAAGTGGCTGTAAAAGGACAGCGCTGCTGGGGGGGGAGTTCCTATCACAGCGCGTGGGTAGTCTGGCCAGGGGTAAAGTTGCGGGGAGGGCAGGAGCGTTGAGAAGGAGGGGGTCGGGGATCATGCCAGCATCCAGCTCAAGAGCGGGTCAGCGGGCGATGGATAACAGGACAGCTGGAGGTGGAGCTTACTCCATATGTCAGGGCGAGTAACCTCAATTGATCCCTTGTTCGCGTTGACACAGGAGTAAGCTCCACCGCCCGCTGTGATGTTATCCATCACCCGCTGACCCACTCCGCTCTATGATCTTTGCTCTTGAGCTGGTCCCGTCACTGTTCAGACGGAGAGCACTGCCAGAGGTGAGCGGGCCGGCAGAAGGTGCTGAGATGGCAGTCGGTTCCGCTGTCCGATGATGGCGGCCGCTCGTAGTCATGCGAGCTGCTTCCCTCCCCGGCCACAATGCAGTGGCTCCACGCCCGGAGCGGTGAATGAGTGGGTTACTGGCATGAACCCCGACCCCCCTCCTTCTCAATGCTCCTGCCCTCCGCACAACTTTACCCCTGGCTAGACTCCCCACATGCTGTGAAAGGAACTCTCCCCCCAATTGGTCCTTTGAACTAGTATAGTCATTCAATAAGATGACAACTGATTCAACTTGCTCCCGTTTTTCCCCACCATCTTTCCACCTGCCATCACCCTCCACCCCCACCCATTCAGTAATTCAGAAAGAAGGAGATTTGGAAGCCTTGGGCAAATTGAATTGTTTATTTATTTATGTTTATATTTTATTTTTATGGAGAGAACAATCTGCGCATGCACGGTTTAAGATGTTTTAAAAACTGACTGACTGTCATATTACTCACCACACGTGCCTGAATATGACTCATTTATAATTATATATTTATATTTCTATGAAAATTGTTCCCAATTGGGCCGCGCACCTCCTCAGGCCGGCCCTGTACATGCCTGTGAGTTTACCCGCCTGTGATGAGCTGTGAGTCTACCTGCCTGTGATGAGCTGAGTCTATCACATACCTGTGATGAGCTGTGAGTCTACCACACACCTGTGATGAGCTGTGACTCTACCACATACCTGTGATGAGCTGTGACTCTACCACACACCTGAGATGAGCTGTAACTCTACCACATGCCTGTGATGAGCTGTGACTCTACCACATACCTGTGATGAGCTGTAACTTTACCACATACCTGTGATGAGCTGTGACTCTACTACATACCTGTGATGCGCTGTGACTCTACCACATACCTGTGATGAGCTGCCAGCAGCAACAATGAGAGACGAGGCTGGCAACTGAATATCAAAGACTATAACCCATTCCTTCGCCTCCTGTATAAAGTTACAAAACTTCTGGAGGGGAATATTTGATATCTTCTCTAAAATACTTAAAATTAAATTGGAACCAGATATATAACTGATCACTTTAGGTATGTCAGATGCCTGCTCTAAATTAACGATATTCCAAAGACGTTTCCTCAACTACGGCCTAATAACAGCGAAAAAATTAATACTCAAATTCTGGAAACAGATAACAGTCCCTACAGTGAAGATGTGGATTACTGATATGTCCGATACACAACATTGGAAAATATTAGGCTTGTCTTGGCAGGAAAAGCAGATCAATTTCTTAAGACATGGTTCCCTTTTACTGAATTTCTGCAACAACAGAATGGTTAAACACAAATTTAAACCCGATGCCAGGGATGGGTGAGGGGGGGGAAGGTATATCTCCATCTACTCTGTTCTTATTTCTTTTCTTTCCTCTTGCACTTCTTTGGTAGCTTAGAGGTCTTTTTCTAGCTTGTTCTTATTTCTCCATTCTTTTTTCTCTGTTTTTCATTTTTTTAAATTTAGGTTCTAACGTTAAAAATGAAGCTGCACAATAATTGTATAACAGTTATGTCGATCGCTTTATCCTGTACAATCGCTTCTAATAAAATTAATTAAACAAAAGAATATCAAACAGGGTGACGTGTGAGGAGGCGGCTCCGATTGGTGGAGAGCGCTGTCTGTCTGAGGGGCGGGGCTACGGCTCGACCAATAGGACGCGGTGACCGGCGGCGGCTCTGATTGGTGGGAGGTTGTGAGGGGGCGGGACCTGCTCCCATTGGCCGCTGGCGCTGCCCGTCAGTGGAGGGGGCGGGACCTGCTCCCATTGGCCGCTGGCGCTGCCCGTCAGTGGAAGGGGCGGGACCTGTTCCCATTGGCCGCTAGCGCTGCCCGTCAGTGGAGGGGGCGGGACCTGTTCCCATTGGCCGCTGGCGCTGCCCGTCAGTGGAGGGGGCGGGACCTGCTCCCATTGGCCGCTGGCGCTGCCCGTCAGTGGAGGGGGCGGGACCTGCTCCCATTGGCCGCTGGCGCTGCCCGTCAGTGGAAGGGGCGGGACGGGGGCGGGACCTGGCGGACGGTCACGTGAGGCGGGAACGACGGGAGGAGGGAGGGAGGGAGCGAGGCCCCGCTCAGCGCCGGGAGCTCAGGTGGGAACAGCCGCCGCCGCTCGGCCCCGCGTCCTGTCCCCTCCTCCCTCCTCCCTCCTCCCTTCCCCAGGGCCATCCTGCGGCTGCCGGCCGGAGCCGGGCGGGCGGTGGGCGGTCGGTGGGGAGCGGGAGCGGGGGGGATGTGAGTGAGTGGGTGAGTGGGTGGGGAAGGGAAAAGGACAAAGATACTTTGGTCCAAACATCCTATTGTGATCCCACAGATCGCGACAGCATCTTTACTTTGGTCTGCGCGCCCTCTGGTCCTCCGGCAGCAGCGCCCCCTGTCGGTTGAAGGCCGCGGTGCAGCGCCCTCTGGTCCTCCGGCTGCAACGCCCCTTGTCGGTTGAAGGCCGCGGTGCAGCGCCCTCTGGTCCTCCGGCTGCAGCGCCGCTTGTCGGTTGAAGGCCGTGGTGCAGCGCCCTCTGGTCCTCCGGCTACAGCGCCCCTTGTCGGTTGAAGGCCGCGGTGCAGCGCCCTCTGGTCCTCCGGCTGCAGCGCCCCCTGTCGGTTGAAGGCCGCGGTGCAGCGCCCTCTGGTCCTCCGGCTGCAGCGCCCCTTGTCGGTTGAAGGCCGTGGTGCAGCGCCCTCTGGTCCTCCGGCTACAGCGCCCCTTGTCGGTTGAAGGCCGCGGTGCAGCGCCCTCTGGTCCTCCGGCTGCAGCGCCCCCTGTCGGTTGAAGGCCGCGGTGCAGCGCCCTCTGGTCCTCGGGCTGCAGCGCCCATTGTCGGCTGTAGGCCGCGGTGCAGCGCCCTCTGGTCCTCCGGCTGCAGCGCCCCCTGTCGGTTGAAGGACGCGGTGCAGCGCCCTCTGGTCCTCCGGCTGCAGCGCCTCCTGTCGGTTGAAGGCCGCGGTGCAGCGCCCTCTGGTCCTCCGGTTGCAGCGCTCCCTGTCGGTTGAAGGCCGCGGTGCAGCGCCCTCTGGTCCTTCGGCTGCACCGCTCCCCTGTCGGTTGAAGGCCGCGGTGCAGCACATATGGTCCTCCGGCTGCAGCGCCCCCTGGCGGCGGGAGGACGTGACGCATCATCTGCAGCTGAGCCTCCCGCCCGTACGTGAGCCGCTCTGCGCCGTGACGTCCGCACGCATGGCGCCCTGACGTCATGGCCCCTGCCATTGCGCAGAGTCACTTGGGTGGCGGCATGCATCATGGGAAGAAGGTCACACAGTGCTGGGGTCACTCAGCGGGTCGGGCAGCGTCTGTGGAGAACACGTGATAGGGGACGTCACGTGGGGGACGTCATGCATCATGGGAAGAAGGTCACACAGTGCTGGGCTCACTCAGCGAGTCGGGCAGCGTCTGTGGAGAACACGTGATAGGGGACGTCACGTGGGGGACGTCATGCGTCATGGGAAGGTCACAGTGCTGGGGTCACTCAGCGGGTCGGGCAGCGTCTGTGGAGAACACGTGATAGGGGACGTCACGTGGGGGACGTCATGCATCATGGGAAGGTCACAGTGCTGGGCTCACTCAGCGGGTCGGGCAGCGTCTGTGGAGAACACGGATTCACGACCCTTCTGCAGACCTGAAACGTCGCCTGTCCACGTTGACCAGAGATGCTGCCTGACCTGCTGTTACTCCAGCGCTCTGTGTCTGTTTGTGTATGAACCAGCATCTACAGTTCCTTGTGTCTGGCAAAGATGGGCACAAAGTGCTGGGGAAATATATATGGGCAACGTTTCAGATTTCAGGACATTTGGCTACTTGTTCCCGATGTTGGGGGAGTCCAGAACCAGCGGTCACAGTTCAAGAATAAGGGGTCGGACACTTAGGACTGAGATGAAGAAAATCTTTTTCATTCAGAGAGTTCAGAATCTGTGGAATTCTCTGCCACAGAAGGCAGTGGAGGCCAATTCACTGGATGTTTTCATGAGAAAGTTAGATTTAGCTCTTTGGTTAACGGAATCAGGAGATATGGGGAGAAAGCAGGAACGAGGAACGATTGTGGATGATCAGCCATGATCATATTGAATGGCGGTGCTGGCTCGAAGGGCCAAATGGCCTACTCCTGCACCTATTGTCTATGTTTCTGTGAAACGCCACCTATCCACGTTCCCCACAGACGCCGCCCGACCCACTGAGTTACTTCAGTACTCCGTGACCTTCCCAAGCTGCATGCTGCCCCCCGCGTGACTCAGCGCCAATGCCGGCAGTCCCCCTTGGATTGGGGTGACATCAGGTCGGCGGTCGTGCGTCCAGTGCGTGCGGCAGATGTCACGGCGCAGGGCGGCTGGCCAGTGGACGTGCAGGCGGGCGGCTCGACGAGGCACCCGGACACGGCCCCGCAGGTCAATGCGGCCTCCCTTCTCCCAGTTGCCTCCTCACCTCCCTCTCACCCCCTCCTCGCCCCCCTCCCTCATCCCCCCGCTTCCCTCCACCTTCCCCCACTCTCACCCCCCAGCCCTTCCCCCCCTCACACCCTCCATGCCCCCTCCCTCATCCCCCTCTCATCCCCCCACAGCCCTCCCCACTATCACCACCATGCCCACCCACTTCTCCCACTTGCCTCCTCGCCCCCCCTCCCTCATCCCCTACACTCCCCTCCATCACCCCCCCGCTCCCCTCCCCATCCCCCCTTCCCCTCCCTTCAAGCACTAGTAATGTTCACGCGTTAGAAATAGTGGACGCATTGGTGATCATTTTCCAATGTTCAATAGATTCAGGATCAGTTCCTGTGGATTGCAGGATAGCTAATGTTATCCCACTTTTCAAGAAAGGAGCGAGAGAGAAAACTGGGAATTACAGACCAGTTAGCCTGACTTCGGTGGTGGGAAAGATGCTGGAGTCAATTATTAAAGAGGTAATAATGGGGCATTTGGATAGCAGTAAAAGGATTAGTCCAAGTCAACATGGATTTATGAAAGGGAAATCATGCTTGACTAATCTTGAATTTTTTGAGGATGTGACAAGTAAAATGGATGAAGGGGAGCCAGTGGATGTAATGTATCAACTTTCAGAAAGCCTTTGATAAGGTCCCGCACGGGAGACTGGTGACTAAAATTAGAGCACATGGTATTGGGGGTAGGGTGTTGACATGGATAGAAAATTGGTTGGCAGACCGGAAGCAAAGAGTAGGAGTGAACGGGTCCTTTTCGTAACGCAGGCAGTGGCGAGTGGAGTGCTGCAAGGCTCGGTGTTGGGGCCGCAACTGTTTACCATATATATTAATGATTTGGAAGAGGGAGTTAGGAGCAACACTAGTTAGGATGACACAAAGCTGGGTGGCAGTGTGAGCTGTGAAGAGGATGTTAGGAGGTTGCAGGGTGACCTGGACACGTTGTGTGAGTGGGCAGATGCATGGCAGGTGCAGTATAATATAGATAAATGTGAGGTTATCCACTTTGGTGGCAAAAACAAGGGTGCAGATTATTATTTCAATGGGATTAGGTTAGGTAAGGGGGAGGTGCAGCGAGACCTGGGTGTCCTTGTACACCGGTCACTGAAAGTTGGCTTACAGGTACAGCAGGCAGTGAAGAAAGCTAATGCAATGTTGGCCTTCATAACAAGAGGATTTCAGTATAGGAGTAAAGAGGTTCTTCTGCAGTCGTATAGGGCTCTGGTGAGACCACATCTGGAGTATTGTGTACAGTTTTGGTCTCCTAATTTGAGGAAGGACATCCTTGTGATTGAAGCAGTGCAGCGTAGGTTCACGAGATTGATCCCTGGGATGGTGGGACTGTTATACGAGGAAAGAATGAAAAGACTAGGCTTGTATTCACTGGAGTTTAGAAGGATGAGGGGGAATCTTATAGAAACATATAAAATTATAAAAGGACTGGACAAGCTAGATGCAAGAAAAATGTTCCCAATGTTGGGCGAGTCCAGAACCAGGGGCCACAGTCTTAGAATAAAGGGGAAGTCATTTAAGACTGAGGTGAGAAAAAACCTTTTCACCCAGAGAGTTGTGAATTTGTGGAATTCCCTGCCACAGAGGGCAGTGGAGGCCAAGTCACTGGATGGACTTAAGAGAGAGTTAGACAGAGCTCTAGGGGCTAGTGGAGTTGAGGGATATGGGGAGAAGGCAGGCACGGGTTATTGATAGGGGACGATCAGCCATGATCACAATGAATGGCGGTGCTGGCTCGAAGGGCCGAATGGCCTCCTCCTGCACCTAGTTTCTATGTTTCTATGTTAGTAATGTCCTGTTTTGCCAGCTTGTTGACCCTCTGTGTTCCCCTCCTGCAGGGTTTAGGAGCTGTTGCTGTGGACGGAGAGAAGGGGATGTGAGCGGCCATTGAGGGCGGCCAGGGTGCCGGAAAACCCCCATCTGCTCGGTGTGTGGGCTGACCTTCAAACGGCTGAGCTTCGATGGAAGACCACATGACGGGGAGAAGCGTTATGAGTGCGACGTGTGTGGCAATACCTGGCAGAGCCCGAGCATCTGGAGACCCACCGGCGGGTGCACACGGGAGACATTGAAATATATCTCAACATCCCTGGAAGAGATCATCCACAACACTCAAGAAGCTTGGCACTCTTCATTCAAAAGTACACTGCTTTCACCAGCCTGAAATGCACTGTTTACTATCTCCATAATGCACTGGAGTGTTTGTGGTAAGACTTCTTTCACAACATATCCCAAACCTGTGGCCTCTACACCATAAAGGTTGAGGGCAATGGGTGCATGGGAGCAGCACAACCTCCACGTTCTGCTCCGTCACACATGGGGCAATTTGGAAAGAACAGGAAATGCCAGCTCTGCCTGTGATGCCCTCGTTCTTTAGATCGATAAACAAATGTCTGAAAGATAATGTTTAGAATTAAATGTTGCTGTATCTGTTCCTGCCCTCATTGTTATGTGCACACACACTGGTCATTGGAAAATTGGAAAGGTCCCAAGACATAAACTCCTGCCTGATATATTAATTCCTTGCAAAGTCAAGGTGTGTCAACCTGTTAGATTTGTAATGCCACTTTTGATGAAATGAGCACACCCAGCAGACGTGATTAGTCCCAGATTATTGGCAGCAGGATATGTACAGTTTTGCTTCTAATGACTATTTCCTCCTGGTGAGGTTCCTCACCAATATTCAAAAATTCCCATCAGTGATCTCAAATTGGAATAACTTTACAATCAATACCAACGCTTCATGTCATTCAGAAGATGGTGACCATGAATAACACAAACCCATAGACATTGGGGCTCAGTTATGCTTTTTAATGTTGTACTAGTTAAAGTCCTGAAATCATAGATTGGACAAAGGTCAATGTTCCCATTGATGAAGAGGTGGATTGTCCTGGTTGTTCATTATTCAATCCATTTACCCAACCATGGCACAAAGTGTCACTGTCAGTACAGGCAGCAAGAATGAGCCATTACTTTAAACCTGGAGGAATAGAAAGAAGGATTCTGATCTATTTCACTTACCACACAGATGTGTGAAACTGAAAGATTGGTTATTGCGATTTCTGACCCGGAAATAGACACATACTCATCCGCTGATTATTCTTTAACTCTGAAAAATAATTTAAAGGTTGTTCGTTGTCTCCTTCAAGTAGACATGATCAATTGAATAAGCATGAATACTCTGGAGGAATTAATAATAACGATAACATTGCAAAGCAATGTTTCCACAGATATTTTGCACTGGTAAGTTCAATGAAGATAAATACTTGAAGTTGTGGCCATAACAGATGATGAGCATGTTTTATTTTTCACAGGATTAGACGTACCAAAGCCAGAATTTATGACCAATCGGAGCAGAAGGTGTCCAACCCAAGTATATGAATCCAGCGAGTCAGATGAGGATTGGACACCTAAACAAAAAAAAAAATCCACAACGTAATTTAAATCTATTTGAAATATTAAATGCAGTTTTTCAAATATAATTGATTCTAATCAATTTGGCCGTTAGCCTATGGAATCTGTTGCAAGGGAGATTATATTCTTATCTTTGGAGTGGTGGAATATTTGTTAAATTGAATATAATTTTCCAAATGAGTTATTCATTAAGTACAAATTTACTTTTACTAATTTTTACTTTTGTGATATTTTGCTTATTTTAAATTCAATTACATTATATATATCCAGAATTTCCAAACTATTGCTCCAAAGCAGCACTGATGTGTCACTTCCCCCCACCCCCCACCTCCCCCCCACCCCCCCCCAAGGATTCAGAATCTTTAGGCCTCCTTTTAAGAATGAAAATGGCAAGAATACCAAAAGAAAGCTTGTCATAAAGGTAAGAACAGAAATTATTCCCAGCATAAAGGAGAAGTGAGAATACGCTTTTATGAATTAACAGTGGTTCTACATTAGCATTTTATTTTCTAAAAATCAGAAATGACAGCTGTTTAGAAAAATCATCATCACTGCTGTGGAGTCAGGTGCTAACATTCGCAAATATATTTTTATCGTTGAAAGAGAGACAATTGTTCCCACATTTTCCCATATTTGCTGACAATATCAAACTTCATTTCAGAGTAGAGTATGAAAGGTGAGAGCTCAATGAAATATTGCACACTAGGCAGTTACTGCTTTTATAACTAGTTGAGTTGAGTATCCCAGTTAATAATGCGATGGAAGAAATAATCGAGAAGAGTAGAAACAATATATTTTTTGTCCTTACGAATCACAGTTTCAACAAAATGTCTCATCACAGGTCACGTCATATACAGGGGAGGACAAAAGAGATTTGGGAGGAGCCACTGAAGAAACAAAGGAAGGCACAGTGTTGGTGAAAAGAATCAAAAGAGCAACAGGTAATTCTGTTTGTAAAAGTGAAACTCAAAATGAGTGACTCCTGTGCATTACAGTAAATAATTGATATGAGATAATGACCATCTGACTACCACCATGTCATTTAAATTCAATTCATAGAACATGTTGCATATTATGTAACTAACTTCCATATTTTACAGGTCAACCACTTATCTGACTTGAAACAATGTAATTAGGTTTATTTTTGGCTTTCTTTTTCCAGTTGTCTCCACCAGAAAGACTTCGGGATCCACAAGCGAGGAAATGACCAAAGAGACAGAAAATATAAGTTATAATTTACGAAATAAGGAGAGAATAATTTACACAGAAGGGGAGCTCCGTGATGACGATTACCTTTGTATGTCCTAAGTAATCAATCTATTTCTTCAGGGTAACCATATTTCATTAGGAGCATTGTAGTGATGGCACGGTGCATTGGTAGCCAGAGCAATGGTGGAACAATGCAGGCTTTGGTTCAAGAGCACAGACTTGTGTTCGCTCATCAACTAATTTTTCTTTTAACATTAATCACAATTACTTTCCGTAATGATTGTTGTTAACTTCTGGAATTTTGTCAGACATTGGAATCTGACATTGATTCCCCAGTAAACTGACAGTGACTGTTTGAAGGAAGTGTGGTTCATGCCCAATTTAGCTAAGGCACTTTGCTGGATACTTTGGGACATTATAAAGGATGTGAAAGTAAGAGAGTATTGCTTTGAGGATTATTAATATGATCAGAATGACCAACTTATATCACCAAAAATATTTATCAAATTGTTGTAGATAAAAATGTTGGAGGAACTCAGCAGGTGAGGCAGCATCTATGGAACGAAGGAATAGGTGACGTTTCGGGTTGAGACCCTTCTTCAGACGGATGTGGGGGTGGGGGGCGGGAAGAAGAAAGAAAGAGGCGAAGACAGTGGACTGTGGGAGAGCTAGGAAGCGGAGGGGAAAGAGTGAGAAAGTAAGGACTTCCTGAAATTGGAGAAGTCAATATCCGTACCGCTGGGGTGTAAACTACCCCAACGAAATATGAGATGCTGCTCCTCCAATTTGCAGTGGGACTCACTCTGGCCATGGAGGAGGCCCAGGACGGAAAGGTCAGATTCGGAATGGGAGGGGGAGTTGAAGTGCTGAGCCACTGGGAGATCAGATTGGTTATTGCGAACTGAGCAGAGGTGTTGGGCGAAGCGATCGCCAAACCTATGCTTGATCTGACCGATGTAGAGCAGCTGACACCTAGAGCAGTGGATGCAAGAGATGAGGTTGGATGAGGGGGGGTCAGGGGGGATGGTGAACACACGGCAAGGATGGGTGCCGGAGGAAATAGGTGAGTGGACGGACCTCAAACTGTTGTGGTACATTGTGGGAAGAACAATTAAATGTTATTCTTTCTTTATCTTGTTTTAACTTTTCCTGTTATGTCATTTTCTGGGAATCTGGTGAGTTGTTTTGCCACCCACCTTCTTATCAGCTGTAATCTTGGAAACATTGCAGGTGCCTTGCACCTACTAAGATATTATCCTGGACTGATCCTTGCCTTTAAATAGTTACTATTGTTTACCTACTGTCATAACCTTTCATCTAATTTCCTCATCAAATACTTTAATATATCAGTAAATGACATTATACATTTCTAATTTCACTTTATCACTTATAAGATCAATGTACATTCCTGTCATTTAAACATGGTTTCCCAGAGGATTCTTTGTTGTGAAGCTACCAGCTAATCTGTCATGTTCCACAAGATATCCAGAGTCATCTGTGGAAAGAGAAACACAACTAATGTATGAGGAGGAAGACCCTTTGTTAGAACTTCAATGTCAGATGTTAACACACTTTTTCTTTCCTTAATTGTTCTCTGAATTGCTGGGAATTTCCAGCATTCGTCTCGGATGCATCGTTTCCAGACTCATTTTAGTTTCAAATTCATCTTCCCACGAATTCAGCATTTTGTTTCCTTTCTATATGAAGACTGAAGTTGTCCACAAATATATGATTTCCCTTTTGTGAAGTGCTCTATTTCGTTGACATTTTTGATTTATCTTCTCTCTTCTCCAAGATCTCATTGAATGGCAGTGCTGGCTCGAAGGGCCGAATGGCCTACTCCTGCACCTATTATGTTTTGTCTATTCCACCACATGATTTCCGGTGCCAAAACTGTTCATCATGGTTGCTCTCATGTAAAATTATATTAGTAGGGCCAACAAAGAGTAGGGATTAACGGGTCCCTTTCAGAATGGCAGGCAGTGACTAGTGGGGTACCGCAAGGCTCGGTGCTGGGACCACAGCTATTTACATCAATAATTTAGATGAAGGGATTACAAGTAACATTAGCAAATTTGCAGATGACACAAAGCTGGGTGAACTGTGAGGAGGATGCTGTGACAATGCAGGGTGACATGGACAGGTTGGGTGAGTGGGCAGATACATGGCAGATGCTGTTTAATGTGGATAAATGTGAGGTTATCCACTTTGGTAGCAAAAACTGGAAGGCAGATTATGGTGTCAAGTTGGGAAAAGGGGAAGTACAACGGGATCTGGGGGTCGTTGTTCATCAGTTAATGAAAGTAAGCATGCAGGTACCACAGGCAGTGAAGAAAGTGAATGGCTTGTTGGCCTTCATAACAAGAGTTAAGTTTTGGAGCAAAGAGGTCATTCTGTAGTTGGGCCCTAGTGAGACCACACCTGGAGTGTTGTGTGCAGTTTTGGTCTCCAAATTTGAGGAAGGACACTCTTGCTATTGAGGGAGTGCAGCGAAGGATCACAAGGTTAATTCCCGGAATGGCGGGACAGTCATATGCTGAGAGAATGGAGCGGCTGTGCTTCTACACTCTGGAATTTAGAAGGATGAGAGGGAGAAGGTTAAATCGGAAGTGTCAGAGATGCAGTTGAACAAAGGGGACTATGAAGGCATGAGAGGGGAGCTGGCCAAGGTAGTCTGGAAAGGGATCCCAGCAGGAATGACGGTGGAACAGCAATGGCAGGAATATAACCATATAACCATTACAGCACGGAAACAGGCCATCTCGGCCCTTCAAGTCCGTGCCAAACACTTTTTTATTTTTTTTTAATTTTACTTCCCCCTAGTCCCATCTACCTGCACTAAGACCATAACCCTCCATTCCTTTCCCATCCATATACACATCCAATCTATTTTTAAAGGATAAAATCCAACCTGCGTCCACCACTTCCACTGGAAGCTCATTCCACACAGCTACCACTCTCTGAGTAAAGAAGTTCCCCCTAATGTTACCCCTAAACTTCTGTCCCTTAATTCTCAAGTCATGTCCCCTTGTTTGAATCTTCCCTACTCTCAATGGGAAACGCTTATCCACGTCAACTCTGTCTAACCCGCTCATCATTTTAAAGACCTCTATCAAGTCCCCTCTTAACCTTCTGCGCTCCAAAGAATAAAGACCTAGCTTGTTCAACCTTTCTCTGTAACTTAGTTGCTGAAGCCCAGGCAACATTCTAGTAAATCTCCTCTGTACTCTCTCTATTTTGTTGACATCCTTCCTATAATTAGGCGACCAAAATTGTACCCCATACTCCAGAATTGGCCTCACCAATGCCATGTACAATTTTAACATTACATCCCAACTTCTATATTCAATGCTCTGATTTATAAAGGCCAGCACACCAAAAGCTTTCTTTACCACCCTATCTACATGAGATTCCACCTTCAGGGAACTATGCACAGTTATTCCTAGATCCCTCTGTTCAACTGCATTCCTCAATTCGCTACCATTTACCATGTACGTCCTATTTTGATTTGTCCTGCCGAGATGTAGCACCTCACATTTATCAGCATTAAACTCCATCTGCCATCTTTCAGCCCACTCTTCCAAATGGCCTAAATCTCTCTGTAGACTTTGAAAATCTACTTCATTATTCACAACACCACCTATCTTAGTATCATCTGCATACTTACTAATCCAATTTTCCACACCATCATCCAGATCATTGATGTACATGACAAACAACAGTGGACCCAACACAGACCCCTGAGGCACCCCACTAGTCACTGGCCTCCAACCTGACAAACAGCCATCCACCATTACTCTCTGGCATCTCCCATTCAGCCACTGTTGAATCCATCTTGCTACTCCACCATTAATACCCAACAAATGAATCTTCTTAACCAACCTTCCATGAGGAACCTTGTCAAAGACCTTACTGAAGTCCATATAGACAACATCCACTGCTTTACCCTCATCAATTTCCCTAGTAACCTCTTCGAAAAATTCAAGATTAGTCAAACATGACCTTCCAGGCACAAATCCATGTTGACTGTTCCTAATCAGACCCTGCTTATCCAGATGCTTATATATATTATCTCTAAGTATCCTTTCCATTAATTTGCCCACCACTGACGTCAAACTAACAGGTCTATAATTGCTTGGTTTATGCTTAGAACCCTTTTTAAACAACGGAACAACATGCGCAGTACGCCAATCCTCCGGCACTATTGCCGTTTCTAATGACATTTGAAATATTTCTGTCAAAGCCCCTGCTATTTCTACACTAACTTCCCTCAATGTCCTAGGGAATATCCTGTCAGGACCTGGAGACTTATTCGTTTTCATATTTTTCAAAAGTGTCCGCACCTCCTCTTCTGTGAATCTCATAGTTTCCATAGCTACTCTACTTGTTTCCCTTACCTCACATAATTCCATATCCTTCTCCTTGGTGAATACCGAAGAAAAGACATTGTTCAATATCTCCCCCATCTCTTTTGGCTCTGCAGATAGCTGTCCACTCTGACTCTCTAATGGACCAATTTTATTCCTTGTTATCCTTTTGCTATTAATATAGCTGTAGAAACGCTTTGGATTTACTTTCACCTTACTTGCCAAAGCAACCTCATATCTTCTTTTATCTTTTCTAATTTCTTTCTTAATATTATTTTTACATTCTTTATACTCCTCAAGCACCTCATTTACTCCATGCTGCCTATAATTATTGTAGATCTCTCTCTTTTTCCGAACCAAGTGTCCAATTTCCCTTGAAAACCATGGCTCTTTCCAATTTTTACTATTTCCTTTCAACCGAACAGGGACATAAAGATTCTGTACTCTTAAAATTTCACCTTTAAATGTCCTCCAATTCTCTATTACATTCTTCGCATAAAACAACATGTCCCAATTCACTCCTTTTAAATCCTTTCGCATCTCCTCAAAGTTAGCCTTTCTCCAATCAAAAATCTCAACCCTTGGTCCAGTTCTGACCCTCTCCATAATTATATTGAAACTAATGGTATTGTGATCACTGGACCTGAAGTGCTCCCCAACGCATACCTCTGCCACCTGCCCTGTCTCATTTCCTAACAGGAGGTCCAGCACTGCCCCTTCTCTAGTAGGTACCTCTATGTATTGCTGCAAAAAACTATCCTGCACACATTTTACAAACTCCAAACCATCCAGCCCTTTTACAGAATGTGTTTCCCAGTCTATGTGTGGAAAATTGAAATCTCCCACAATCACTACCTTGTGCTTACTACTAATATCTGCTATCTCCTTACATATTTGCTCTTCCAATTCTTGCTCCCCATTTGGCGGTCTATAATACACCCCTATAAGTGTTGCTACACCTTTCCCATTTCTCAGTCCCACCCAAATAGCCTCCCTAGACGAGCCCTCTAATCTATCCTGCCAAAGCACTGCTGTAATATCTTCCTTGACAAGCAATGCAACACCCCCACATCTTGCCCCTCCCATTCTATCAACCCTGAAGCAACGAAATCATGGAATATTTAGTTTCCAATCACAGCCCTCCTGCAACCATGTTTCACTGATCGCCACAACATCATACTTCCAGGTGTCAATCCAGGCTCCAAGCTCATCCACCTTTCTTACAATGCTCCTAGCATTAAAATATACACATTTAAGAAACCCACCACCACTTATTCTCTGTTTATTATCTTTTTCTTCTTTCTCCCCTACATTTTGGGTCTGAGTGCTTCCCTTCTCTGCCTCCTGCCTTCCACTGGGCGTAATCTGGGCATAATCCGGAAGACGCAGGATCATTTCATTCCAAAAAGGAAGAAAGATTCTAAGGGGAGTAGGAGGCAACCGTGGCTGACAAGAGAAGTTAGGGATAGAACAAAACTAAAAGAAAAGATGTATAACACAGCAAAGAGTAGCCGGAAGCCAGAGGATTGGGAAACTTTCATAGGACAACAGAAGGAAACAAAACGGGCAATACGGGCTGAAAAGATGAAGTACGAAGGGAAGCTGGCCAGGAATATAAAGATGGACAGTAAAAGCTTCTATAGATATGTTAAGGGAAAAAGAGTAGAAATGTGGGTCCCTTGAAGGCAGAAACAGGTGAATTTATTATGGGGAACAAGGAAATGGCAGACGAGTTGAACAGGTACTTTGGTTCTGTCTTCACTAAGGAAGACACAAACAATCTTCCAGAAGTACTAGGGGACAGAGGATCTAGGGTGATGGAGGAACTGAAAGAAATTGAATCTAATGATTTATATGAAGGAATTAAAAGTAACATTAAGCCCCTGTCCCACTGTACGAGGTAATTCACGAGTTCTCCCGAGTTTTCCCCTTTCGAACTCGGAGGATAGACAATAGGTGCAGGAGTAGGCCATTCGGCCCTTCGAGCCAGCACCGCCATTCAATGTGATCATGGCTGATCATCCACAATCAGTACCCCATTCCTGCCTTCTCCCCATATCCCTTGAGTCCGCTATCTTTAAGAGTTTTATCTAACTCTCTCTTGAGAGCATCCAGAGACTCGGCCGCCACTGCCTTCTGAGGCAAAGAATTCCAGATTCACAATTCACTGTGTGATAAGTTTAATGTGGATAAATGTGAGGTTATCCACTATGGTAGCAAAAACAGGAAGGCAGATTACTATCTAAATGGCGTCAAGTTGGGAAAAGGGGAAGTACAACGGGATCTGGGGGTCCTTGTACATTAGTCTATGAAAGTAAGCATGCAGGTACAGCAGGCAGTGAAGAAAGCAAATGGCATGTTGGCCTTTATAACAAAAGGAATCGAATATAGGAGCAAAGAGGTCCTTCTGCTGTTGTACAGAGCCCTAGTGAGACCACACCTGGAGTATTGTGTGCAGTTTTGGTCTCCTAATTTGTGGAAGGACATTCTTGCTATTGAGTGAGTGCAGCGTAGGAATATAAAGAAGGACAGTAAAAGCTTCTTTAGATATGTTAAGGGAAAAAGAGTAGAAAAGTCAAATGTGGGTCCCTTGAAGGCAAACACGGGTGAAATTATTATGGGCAACAAGGAAATGGCAGAAGAGTTGAATAGGTACTTCGGATCTGTCTTCACTAAGGAAGACACAAACAATCTCCCAGATGTACTGGAGGACAGAGGATCTAAGGGGGTAGAGGAACTGAAAGAAATTTTCATTAGGCGAGAAATAGTATTGGGTAGGCTAATGGGACTGGATGATAAATCCCCTGGGCCTGATGGTCTGCATCCCAGGGTCCTCAGGGAGGTGGCTCTAGAAATAGTGGATGCATTGGTGATCATTTTCCAATGTTCAATAGATTCAGGATCAGTTCCTGTGGATTGGTGGATAGCTAATGTTATCCCACTTTTCAAGAAAGGAGCGAGAGAGAAAACGGGGAATTACAGACCAGTTAGCCTGACTTTGGTGGTGGGAAAGATGCTGGAGTCAATTATTAAAGAGGTAATAATGGGGCATTTGGATAGCAGTAAAAGGATTAGTCCAAGTCAACATGGATTTATGAAAGGGAAATCATGCTTGACTAATCTTCTGGAATTTTTTGAGGATGTGACAAGTAAAATGGATAAAGGGGTGCCAGTGGATGTAGTGTATCTAGATTTTCAGAAAGCCTTTGATAAGGTCCCGCACGGGAGACTGGTGACTAAAATTAGAGCACATGGTATTGTGGGTAGGGTTTTGACATGGATAGAAAATTGGTTGGCAGACCGGAAGCAAAGAGTAGGTCCTTTTCAGAATGGCAGGCAGTGGCGAGTGGAGTGCCGCAAGGCTCGGTGTTGGGGCCGCAACTGTTTACCATATATATTAATGATTTGGAAGTGGAAATTAGGAGCAACACTAGTAAGTTTGCGGATGACATAAAGCTGGGTGGCAGTGTGAACTGTGAAGAGGATGTTGGGAAGTTGCAGGGTGACCTGGACAGGTTGAGTGAGTGGGCAGATGCGTGGCAGATGCAGTATAATATAGATAAATGTGAGGTTATCTACTTTGGCGGCAAAACAAGGGGGCAGATTATTATCTCAATGGGGTTAGGTTAGGTAAGGGGGGGGGGGTGCAGCGAGACCTGGGCGTCCTTGTTCACCGATCACTGAAAGTTGACTTACAGGTACAGCAGGCAGTGAAGAAAGCTAATGGAATGTTGGCCTTCATAACAAGAGGATTTCAGTATAGGAGTAAAGAGGTTCTTCTGAAGTTGTATGGGGCTCTGGTGTGACCACATCTGGAGTATTGTGTACAGTTTTGGTCTCCTAATTTGAGGAAGGACATCCTTGTGATTGAAGCGGTGCAGCCTAGGTTCACGAGATTGATCCCTGGGATGGCGGGACTGTCATATGAGGAAAGATTGAAAAGACTAGGCTTGTATTCACTGGAGTTTAGAAGGATGAGGGGCGATCTTATAGAAACAGATACAATTATAAAAGGACTGGACAAGCTAGATGCAGGAAAAATGTTCCCGATGTTGGGCGAGTCCAGAACCAGGGGCCACAATCTTAGAATAAAGGGGAGGTCATTTAAGACTGAGGTGAGAAAAAACCTTTTCACCCAGAGAGTTGTGAATTTATGGAATTCCCTGCCACAGAGGGCAGTGGAGGCCGTCACTGGATGGATTTAAGAGAGAGCTACATAGAGCTCTAGGGGCTAGGGGAGAAGGCAGGCACGAGTTATTGATAAGGGACGAACAGCCATGATCACAATGAATGGCGGTGCTGGCTTGAAGGGCCGAATGGCCTCCTCCTGCACCTATTTTCTATTTTTCTATATTTCTATGAGATCTTATTAAAACATATAAGATTATTGAGGGTTTGGACACGCTGGAGGGAGGAAACATGTTCCCGATGTTGGGGGGAGTCCAGAACCTGGGGCCACAGTTTAAGAATAAGGGGTAAGACATTTCGAACGGAGATGAGGAAACACTTTTTTTTACGGAGAGTTGTGAGTCAGTGGAATTCTCTGTCTCAGAGGGCGGTGGAGGCAGGTTCTCTGGAAACTTTATAGAGAGAGCTAGATAGAGCTCTTATAGATAGTGGAGTCAGGGGATATGGGAAGAAGGCAGGAACGGGGTACTGATTGTGGATGATCAGCCATGATCACATTGAATGGCAGTGCTGGCTTGAATGGCCAAATGGACTACTCCTGCACCTATTGTCTATTGTCAACTTTGTCTTGCAATTGATAAAGTTCAGTTTAGATACAAACCATGCACTTACTTTTCTGTATGGTCTACTTTATTAAATCTCTTGTCTCTTTGCCCGGTTATAGGGTGCAAGTTGCATCAGGAGTTAAAATTGGCATGTAACAAAAGTAATGCTACGGTGGTTATGGGAGATTTCAATATGCAGGTGGACTAGGGAAATCAGGTTGGCACTGGACCCCAAGAAAGGGAGTTTGTAGAGTGCCTCCGTGATGGATTCTTAGAGCAGCTTGTACTGGAGCCGACAAGGAGAAGGCAATTCTGGATTTAGTGTTATGGAATGAACCGGATTTGATAATGGAACTCAAGGTAAAGGAACCATTTGGAGGTAGTGACCCATAATATGATACGTTTTAATCTGCATTTTGAGAGGGAGAAGGTAAAATCAGAACTGTCACTATTGCAGTTGAACAAAAGGGACTATGAGGCATGAGGGAGGAGCTGGCCAAAGTTGACTGGAAAGGGATGCTAGCAGGGATGACGGTGCAACAGCAATGGCAGGAATTTCTGGGAATAATCCAGAAGATGCAGGATCATTTCATTCCAAAGAGGAAGAAAGATTCTAAGGGGAGTAAGAGGCGACCGTGGCTGACAAGGGAAGTCTAAAAGAGAAGACGTATAACATAGCAAAGATGAACAGGAAGCAACAGGATTGGGATACTTTTAACGAACAACCGAAGGTAATTTAAAAGACAATGCAGGAAGAAAAGATGAAGTATGAATGTAAGCTAGTCAAGAATATAAAGGAGGATAGTAAATTTTCTTTAGGTATGTGAAGAGGAAAAGATTAGTTAAGACAAATGTGGGTCCCTTGAAGGCAGAAACAGGTGAATTTATTATGGGGAACAAGGGGTGTATGTGAAAAGGGGTGTATTTGGGAGGGGGTGTTGTGTGTGGTGGGGGGTAGTATGGGGGAGGGGAGTGTGGAGTAATGTGTGGGAGGGGAGTGGGTAGCTTTGAACTGTTTCTTTATCAAAAAGAAACTTTATGTTTCTGTACAATGTTTACATATTCTGTTGTGCTGCAGCCAGTAAGAATTTCAATGTTCTATCTGGGACATCTATCTTCTTCTACACTATTACTAAAACTCTCACCTTGACCACTGCGTTGTAGACTAAGGTATCCTATATCGCTAGGGTTTTTAAGCCACCTTACTCACCGTTCTCTTCTGCTCCAAGCGCACCAAGTTTTGTTCCGATCGGTGAAATATGAGTAAAGTTATTGGTCTGTTATTCGCCAGGACGGCAACGCCCCTTCCATAGATACATAGATACATAGAAAATAGGTGCAGGAGTAGGCCATTCGGCCCTTCGAGCCTGCACCGCCATTCAATATGATCATGGCTGATCATCCAACTCAGTATCCCGTACCTGCCTTCTCTCCATACCCCCTGATCCCTTTAGCCACAAGGGCCACATCTAACTCCCTCTTAAATATAGCCAATGAACTGGCGTCAACTACCCTCTGTGGCAGAGAGTTCCAGAGATTCACCACTCTCTGTGTGAAAAAGTTTTTCCTCATCTCGGTCTTAAAGGATTTCCCCCTTATCCTTAAGCTGTGACCCCTTGTCCTGGACTTCCCCAACATCGGGAACAATCTTCTTGCATCTAGCCTGTCCAACCCATAAGAATTTTGTACATTTCTATAAGATCCCCTCTCAATCTCCTAAATTCTAGCGAGTATAAGCCAAGTCTATCCAGTCTTTCTTCATATGAAAGTCCTGACATCCCAGGAATCAGTCTGGTGAACCTTCTCTGCACTCTGCACTCCCTCTATGGCTCTTCCTTTCTTCCTCCCGCCTCCCACCCCCACATCAGTCTGAAGAAGGGTCTCGACCCGTAATGTCATCTTGTATTAATCAAATGTAAATATCAAAAAATAAAATTGTGTCTTCAATCAACTGCAACTAAAACCTACACCATTTTTGTAGCTCTCTGGCGGCCATTTTTGTAGTCGCATATGCGGCCATTTTCGTAGACGCTGCGGCGGTGGCCATTTTTGTTGTAGCCCTTTTTGTAGTCATCATAGTGGTCATACGGCGGCCATGTTTGTAGTCATCTCCGGCCATGTGACAGGAGGCCGCGGCGGCCATTTTGTCGGCGGGCGGGCTGAGGCATAGACGGGCAAACCCCACCCACCCACCCACTGCAGGTTGGGACCGGCTCCACCCACCGGCGCCGGGGCCGCGCCCTCCCTCCCTCCCTCCCCCCTCCCTCCCTCCCTCGCAAGGGAATTAGATGTGGCCCTTGTGACTAAAGGGATCAGGGGGTATGGAGAGAAGGCAGGTACGGGATACTGAGTTGGATGATCAGCCATGATCGTATTGAATGGCGGTGCAGGCTCGAAGGGCCGAATGGCCTACTCCTGCACCTATTTTCTATGTATTTTCTATGTGTTTTCTAAGAGACCGAGACAGTAGGCTGTGGGAGAGATGGGAAGGGAAGGGGAAGGAGGGAGAAAGCAAGGAGTACCTGAAATTGGAGAAGTCAATGTTCATACCGCTGGGGTGTAAACTGCCCATGCGAAACATGAAATGTTGCTCCTCCAATTTACGGTGAGACTCACTCTGGCCATGGAGGAGGCCCAGGACAGAAAGGTCGGATTCGGAATGGGAGGGTGAGTTGAAGTGCTGAGCCACCGGGAGATCGGGTTGGTTAATGCGAACAGAGCGGAGGTGTTGGGCAAAGCGATCGCCAAGCCTGCGCTTGGTCTCACCGATGTAGAGCAGTTGACACTTAGAACAGCGGATGCAATAGGTGAGGTTGGAGGACGTGCAGGTGAACCTCTGCCTCACCTGGAAAGACTGCTTGGGTCCTTGGATGGAGTCATGGGGGGAGGTAAAATGACAAGTGTAGCATTTCCTGCGGCTGCAAGGGAAAATGCCAGGGGAGGGGGTGGTTTGGGTGGGAAGGGACAAATTAACCAGGGAGTTATGGAGGGAGCGGTCTCTGCGGAAAGCCGAAAGGGGAGGAGATGGGAAGATGTGGCAAGTGGTGGGATCCCGTTGGAGGTGGCGAAAATGTCGGAGGGTTATCTGTTGTATCTGTGTCTTGTGGGATGGAAGGTGAGGACAAGGGGGACTCTGTCCTTGTTACGGGTGGGAGGATGGGGAGTGAGAACTGAGCTACGGGATAGAGGGGAGACCCTGGTGAGAGCCTCATCTATAATCGAAGAGGGAACCCCCGTTTCCTAAAGAATGAGGTTTGGAACACCTCATCCTGGGTGCTGATGCGGCATAGAGGAATTTGGGAGTAGGGGATAGAGTCCTTACAGGAAGCAGGGAGGGAAGACGTGTAGTCTAGATAGCTGAAATGGATGAAGTCAGTGAGTTGTGCATGGGTGCAGGAGGTAGCACCAATGCAGTCGTCGATGTAGCGGAGGTAGAGTTCGGCGATAGGGCCCTGGTACGTCTCGAACAGGGATTGTTCGACGTACCCTGCAAAGAGGCAGGCATAGCTGTGGCCCATGCGCGTGCCCATAGCTTTGCCTTGGATTTGGAGGAAATGGAGAAGTTAAAGGAAAAGTTGTTATGGGTAAGGACCAGCTCCGCTAGGCGGAGGAGAGTATCAGTAGACGGGGATTGGTTGGTTCTGTGGTCGAGGAAGAAACAGAGGGCTTTAAAACCCTCCTGGTGTGGGATGGAGGTGTAGAGTGACTGGACATCCATGGTGAATGGGGGCTGCAAAACGGAAGTCATGGAGGAGACTCTGGTAAAGCGACGGCTGTGAGCTGCTGGACGGCGGTGGAGTGGGGAGGGTCAGTAGAGTCAATGGTGGAGGCCCACGTGGAGTGGAGTCTGGGTCAGCGGGCAAAGCGTCGGTAGTAGCGGTCAGCGGATGGCCGGGTAGGCTCGGCGGTCCCGGTGAGGTGGCGATAGTCGGAGGTACCGGTGAGGCGGTGAGGGTCGGAGGTGCCGGTGAGGCAGTGAGAGTCGGCGTTATCGGTGAGGCGGCGATAGTTGGCGGTCCCAGTGAGTTAACGAGGATCGTCCTCATCGGTGAGTGGGTGAAGGTCGCGGCAGCGGCCACGTGAAGGTCGGCGACAGCGGCGTCTTCGATGATCCGGGCCTGAGGTCGGTCAGGGTGGTGGTGAGTGCTGGTGCTGCTCCTCGTGGCAAAGATGGCGTCGTGGGACTGGGCCTGGTGGTGTTGGGGCAGGCGGCGCAGGCCAGTGTTGGGGCCCGGGGACTGCAGGCGGTCGACAAGTAGGAAGCGTGGAGGTTGGGAGGTGAAACTAGGGCAAGACTTGCACAGTAGATTGCAGGGTCCTGGAGATTGTGACAGAAGTGAAACTTCCCCGACCTCAGTACAGAAAGTATGCGATCGCCAAGCCCTGTACATTTCAGTGGGGTGGGCCGGTTTGCAGGCAGCTTTACTCTCTCCACAGTTACTGCCTGACCTTCTGGGCTTTTCCAGATGTGCACAGCCCACAGACGGGGCAGCTGTGGTTGGGTTGTTCAATGGACAGCGAAATGAAACAGATGCTGCCCAGCTCTGCACGTACAGACTGAACAAACTGCCCTCTGCTTCACGTTCAATCTGCAGAGTCGGTATTTATTGCACGGACACTTTCTTTTCAGCATCACATGTAATCAATGAACTGATCATTAACTTTAACCCAACGGGCAATTCAAAGCACAAGGCATTGGGCAGAGAGCGAGGGGTCGGAAACACAGCATCAAACTCACGACTAAACTCCACCCCACGACTAAACTCCACCCCACGACTAAACTCCACCCCACACCTAATCCCCCTCCACTACTCGCTGCCTCTCTGCCGCTCCCGCTATTTATAGCCCCTCCCCCCCGGCCGGTGGAGGCTGGAAAAGGCGCCAAAAGCCATCGCGAGTCTCCCGTCTCCACCATCCTCGCTTTCCCGCCGCTGAGGGGGAGGTGCTGCGGCCGCCGTGGGCGGGAGATGCGGGGCTTGGGCTCGACGGCAACTTCAGCTCGCGTGCGCTCCTCCCCCCCCGCTTCTCTCGGGCAGTGCGCCTGCGCAGCTCTCCGCGCTCGGCCCCTCCCCCCAGCTGCGGAACAGCGAGGACAGCTCGAGCTCTCAGGGCTTGAGCTGTCCATGGGACTAATGAAATAATTAATAACCAGGGCGTCAGGGACTTTTGTGGCAGCTGCTGCAGTGATTGCAGTTGAACCTTGCAGTGAAGCAGCTGCTGCGTGGTGCAATCTCCTGCAATGCAGTTGTATCTTGCAGTGGCTGTCCGTTTTATTGTTCTGTTAGTATAGGCTGGTCTGCAGTTCCTTGTTCCATCATCTTATTCTAATTGCTGACTCCAAATACTACGTTTCCTCATCTGTTCTTGCCCATCAGAGATATTATCCCCTTTGTTCCACCAATCCACCACACCCCTCTCTACAACTGAAAAACTTGTTTTTGTTGCTGTTTCCTACTCTGGTGAAGGGTCTCTGATCTGAAACTGAACTGTTTCTTTCTCCACAAATGCTGTCGAACCCGCTGAATGTTTTTGAATTTTCTTCCATTTTAATTTCAGATTTTCAGCATCTGCGGTCTTTGCTTTACACGTTCATTTTGATGTTGTGACCTGTCAACAATGAATCAAGGAGATCAGATACATGGTGTCGTAATCTACTGGAATTCAAGTAACTAGTAAGTGTTTCAATGGGGAGGTTCTGCCTACTCGGGATGGACTACATTTTAGTTTAGTTTAGAGATACAGCACGGAAACAGGCCCTTCAGCCCACCGAGTCCACGCCGACCAGCGTCCCCACACACAAACACTATCCCACCACACTAGCGACAATTTACACTGAAACCAAGTAGACCGTGGGTCGAGGTGCTTTTTCGTTTCATTTTGTGACCCAAATTACGTATTTACCTGTATTTGTAACATATTATGTAAACAAATTATATAAATCATACCTGCAAGTGGGCAAGAACAAAACCTGCACATATTTTAAAAATATCAGAAAAACCTTAAAAGGAGGCCTAAAGATTCTGAATCCTTGGGGAAAAAAAGTGACACATCAGCTCTGCTTTGAGAAGCACAGACTGGATCTCAATAGTTTGGAAATGTTGGATATATCTAATGTAATTGAGTTTAAAATAAGCACATATCATAAAAGTAAAAATTAAGAAAAGAAGATTTCCACTTAATGAATAACACATTTGGAAAAATATATTCAAGTTTTCACCACTCCAAAGTTAAGAATATAATCTCCCTGGCAACAGATTCCATAGGCTAACGGCCAAATTGATTAGAATCAATTTTATTTGAAAAACTGCATTTAATATTTCAAACAGATTTAAATTACGTTGTGGATTTTTTGTCAGAAGTTTAGGTGTCCAATCCTCATCTGAGTCGCTGGATTCATAAACTTACGGTTTGATGCCTTCTGCTCCGATTTGTCATGAATTCTGGCTTGGTACATTTAATCCTGTGAAAAATAAAACATGCTCATCATCTGTTATGGCCAACTTCAGGTATTTATCTTCATTGAACTTACCCGTGCAAAATATCTGTGGAAACATCACTTTGCAATGTTATCGTTATTAATATTTCCTCCAGAGTATTCATGCTATTATTCAATTGATCATGTCTACTTGACAAAGACAGCAAACAACTTAAAATTATTTTTCAGAATTAAAGAATAATCAACCAGCATGAAGAATATGACGGATGAGTATGTGTCTATTTCCAGGTCAGAAATCGCAATAACCAATCTTTCAGTTTCACACATCTGTGTGGTAAGTGAAATAGATCAGAATCCTTCTTTCCATTCCTCCAGGTTTAAAGTAATGGCTCATTCTTGCTGCCTGTACTGGCAGTGACACTTTGTGCCATGGTTGAGTAAATGGATTGAATAATGAACAACCAGGACAATCCACCTCTTCATCAATGGGAACATTGACCTTTGTCCAATCTCTGATTTCAGGACTGTGACTAGTTGCAACATTAAAAAGCATAACTGGGCCCCAATGTGTGTGGGTTTGTGTTGTCCATGGTCACCATCTTCTGAATGACATCAAGCTTTGGTATTGATTGTAAAGTTAGTCCAATTTGAGATCACTGATGGGAATTTTTGAATATTGGTGAGGAACCTTACCAGGAGGAAATAGTCATCAGAAGCAAAACTGTACATATCCTGCTGCCACTGCTGCCAATAATCAGTGACTAATCACAAGTCTGCTGGGTGTGCTCATTTCATCACGTGGAATTAAAAATAAGGCATTACAATGGAGCTGCTGCCGTTACAATGGACATGATGTTGCAGTGGAGCAGATATTGCAGGGGAGCAGATGCTGCAGTGGAGCAGGTTCCTGCATTGAAGCCCCTCCTGCTGTGGAGCAGCCACTGCCGCAGTGGAGCTCTCGCTGCTGCTGCAGTGGAGCATCTCCTGCAGTGGAGCATCTCCTGCAGCTGCAGGGAAAGTCCAAGCCTCCACCATCTCCACAGGCAGAGTGTCCCAGATTGGAACCACCCTCCGGGTGAGTTTAATCTCATCCACGTCCGTTTTATTGTTCTGTTAGTATAGTCTGGTCTGCAGTTCCTTGTTCTATTATTATTGGCCAAATTAGAGATGTCACAAAATGGAGGCTCTTTGCATTTGCAAGGCCTGCTTGGCCTCTTTCTGTGAAAAGTTTCAAGCTGCAAGTCACAGCTTCAAAGAGTCTGGACCAGAGATGGAAGTCAAGGATAAGGTGAGGTCCAGATGTCCATGTCTTTGTTAAAATGTTGATGACTTTGCAGAAGAGCTCAGAGGTGCATGGTCAGGATTGGTCAGATAAGGTGGAGTTGTAAATACTGTTAATTATGTTGCAGAGTGTTTGTTCTGTTATCTTGTGATTTGTTAAACTGTGAAGCCTTGTTCAGATTGTTTGGGGAAATGTTTCTATACCTATGTAAACTATGTCAACGGAGTCCCTGCTAGAACTTTCTGTTGAAACAATGTAATGGGATACTTTGTGATTGGGTTAGGGATTCAAGTAACTAGTAAGTGTTTCAATGGGAAGGTTCTGCCTACTCGGGATGGGATTCCATTTTAGTTTAGTTTAGAGATACAGCGTGGAAACAGTCCCTTCAGCGCACCGAGTCCACGCCGACCAGCGATCACCACACACTAACACTATCCTACACAGAAACAGAGACATGGCTGCAAGAGGGCCAGGGCTGGGAACTGAATATTCAAGGGTATACCTCCTATCGAAAAGACAGACAGGTGGGCAGAAGGGGTGGGGTAGCTCTGTTGGTGAGGAATGAAATTCAGTCCCTTGCAAGGGGGTGACATTGAAACAGGAGATGTGGAGTCAGTATGGATAGAACTAAGGAAGTGTAAGGGTAAAAAGACCCTAGTGGGACTTATCTACAGGCCCCCAAACAGTAGCCTGGACATAGGGTGCACGTTGAATCAGGAGTTAAAATTGTCATGTAGCAAAGGTAATGCTGTGGTTGTTATGGGAGATTTCAACATGCAAGTAGACTGGGAAAATCAGGTTGGTACTGGACCCCAAGAAAGGGACTTTGTAGAGTGCCTTTGTGATGGATTCTTAGAGCAGCTTGTATTGCAGCCTACCAGGGAGAAGATAATTCTGGATTTAGTGTTATGTAATGAACCTGATCTGATAAAGGAACTTGAGGTTAATGAGCCATTAGGAGGTAGTGACCATAATATGGTCAGGTTTAATCTACAGTTGGAGAGGGAGAAGGGTAGATCGGAGGTGTCGGTGTTACAGTTGAATAAAGGGGACTAGGGAGCCATGAAGGAGGAGCTGGCCAAAGTTGACTGGAAAGATACATTAACAGGGATGACAGTGGAACACAAATGGCAGGTATTTCTAGGAATAATACAGAAGGTGCAGGATCAGTTCATTCCTAGGAGGAAGAAAGATTCCAAGGGGAGAAAGGGGCGACCGTGGCTGACAAGGGACATCAGGGACAGTATAAAAATAAAAGAGAAGAAGTGCAACGTAGCAAAGATGAGCGGGAAGCAAGATGATTGGGTAATGTTTAAAGAGCAACAGAAGATAACAAAAGACAATACGGGGAGAAAAGATGAGGTACAAAGGTAAGCTAGCCAAGAATATAAAGCAGGATAGTAAAAGTTTCTTTAAGTATGTAAAGAGGATAAAATTAGTTAAGACCAAAGTTGGACCCTTGGACCCTTGAAGACCGAAAAAGGTGAATTTATTATGGGGAACAAGGTAATGGCAGATGAGTTGAACAGGTACTTTGGATCCGTCTTCACTAAGGAGGACACAAACAATCTTCCTGATATAGTAGTGGCCAGAGGATCTGGGGTGACAGAGGAACGGAAGTGGCAGTGTGAGCTGTGAAGAGGATGTTAGGAGGTTGCAGGGTGACCTGGACAGGTTGAGTGAGTGGGCAGATGCGTGGCAGATGCAGTATAATATAGATAAATGTGAGGTTATCCACTTTGGCGGCAAAAACAAGGGGGCAGATTATTATCTCAATGGGGTTAGGTTAGGTAAGTGGGGAGGTGCAGCGAGACCTGGGTGTCCTTGTACGTTGGCTTACAGGTCCAGCAGGCTGTGAAGAAAGATAATGGAATGTTGGCCTTCATAACAAGAGGATGTCACTATAGGAGTAAAGAGGTTCTTCTGCAGTTGTATAGGGCTCTGGTGAGACCACATCTGGAGTATTGTGTACAGTTTTGGTCTCCTAATTTGAGGAAGGACATCATAGTGATTGAAGCAGTGCAGCGTAGGTTCACGAGATTGATCCCTGGGATGGCAGGACTGTCATATGAGGAAAGATTGAAAAGACTTGGATTGTATTCACTGGAGTTTAGAAGGATGAGGGGGATCTTATAGAAACATATAAAATTATAAAAGGACTGGACAAGTTAGATGCAGAAAAAATGTTCCCAATGTTGGGCGAGTCCAGAACCATGGGCCACAGTCTTAGAATAAAGGGGAGGTCATTTAAGACTGAGGTGAGAAAAAACGTTTTCACCCAGAGAGTTGTGAATTTATGTAATTCCCTGCCACAGAGGGCAGTGGAGGCCAAGTCACTGGATGGATTTAAGAGAGAGTTAGATAGAGCTCTAAGGGCTAGTGGATTCAAGGGATATGGGGAGAAGGCAGGCATGGGTTATTGATAGGGGACAATCAGTCATGATCACAATGAATGGCGGTGCTGGCTCGAAGGGCCGAATGGCCTCCTCCTGCATCTATTTTCTATGTTTCTATGAAGGAAATCCACATTAGGCAGGTAATGATGTTGGGTAGACTGATGGGACTGAAGGCTGATAAATCCCCATGGCCTGATGGTCTGCATACCAGGGTACTTAAGGAAGTGACTCGAGAAATCGTGGATGCATAGGTGATAATTTTCCAATGTTCTATAGACTCAGGATCAGTTCCTGTGGATTGGAGGGTAGCTAATGTTATGCCACTTTTTAAGAAAGGCGGGAGGGAGAAAACAGGGAATTATAGACCAGTTAGCCTAACATCAGTTAACCTCATTCAAATGGGCAGAGGATGGGTTTCGCTATCTCGGCGTTTTTATCACAATACCCTTATCTGATATGTTCCGCACAAACTTTCTGCCTCTGGTTGAGTGTTACGACTCCCCGAAAGCAGGCAATCCAGAGCCGCTTAACACAGTTCAAAAGCCAGGTTTAAGTTCAAAAATAGTTTAATTATTTAATAACACACCAAAACTCCAACCTGATTTAAACAACCCAGACAAGGATATGAATGAATTAACAAACAACTTAAAATTGCTCAGGCCAGCCACACGATGGACCGTCGAACCCGAGGCTCTAAACCTGCCTAAAAGAAATCTATCCCTGAAACAAAAGACCGATAACGTCTAAGGACAGCCCAATTCAATATTTGGTACTACGTAATGTGGAAATTACACGAAGTTCAGTGCCATGTGGCCCAGGCATTCACAGCTCACACCAGCACAACCTCACGAGGCAGGGTCGTCATCGAAAAAGAGAGGATTCTGGGAACTCTTCTATTTATACTGGGGATGAGTCACCGTCACCTGACGCAGCTCAGCCAATCGGGTACAGGAGCCTCTTAACCCTTTATTGTCCCCAAAGATACTAGAGGAGCAAGATAGACCACTCCTCCGAAATCCAATGGACTGACGTGTAGTACGCAATGGAACGTCACGGCCGCCATTTTCTAATGCAAAACGCGACTTCCGGTTTGCCTCCCGCTGCTTTGATCCAAAGATTATATAGCGGAGCGGAGCGCCTCTAGTATCTTTGATGTAATCTGCTCTATCATCCTTGGTGTAACCAGTGTAATTAGTGTTGTAGGGAACAGTGTTTGATATAGCGCATCTATCACCTCACATATTTTAGTTCATTTTATTGTAAATGTTTTCCCCGTTCCCCCATTTCCCTCCCATCTTTCCTCCCTAGCCGCCACCTTTGCGTAGTTTCCCTTGCATTGTATTGTGCAGCTTCCCTTGTATTGCTAACACACACTGTGCACAAAATTAAATGTAACTTATATATATATTTATATGAATGTGTGTTTGTGTGTGAGAGGCAAGTTAAGGGTCTGTCCCACCAGCATGCAATTGCATGCGTCCAGCGCGAACAAACGTGGTCGCTTGTTTTTTTAAATGTGCTATATAAATAAAAGTGACTTGACTTGACATATTTTTCTAGTTTCTTTCTTCAGATTTCCTCTAATTTGTTTAGCAACCTTTTTCCTTCAATCTCTGTGTGTATGTATATATATATTTGTGTGTGTGTGTATCACTATATACACACACACATATATATCACTATATATATATATATCACAATATATATTACAATAAGTGTGTATATACATATATATACACATACATATTAGTATGTATACATATATATATACACACACACATATATATAAAATATATATGAAATCCTAATATTGTGAATAAAATATCCATGACATGAACACAATGTCGAAATATTTTTCCATTCTTTCATTCTATATTAGCGTAACACAATGTAGTGCATACATCCCTACATATTTAAATTCAGTCGATAAGTTGGTCAAATAATATAGATAGATATAGATAGATAGATAGATATGCCTTTATTGTCATTCAGACTGAAGTCTGGACGAAATTGCAGCAGTCATACATATAATACAATAAAAACAACAATAAACACATATTAACATCCACCACAGTGAGTCCACCCAGCATCTCCTCACTGTGATGGAGGCAAAAGTCTTAGGTCTGCAGTCTCTTCCCTCCTCTTCTCCCTCTGTGCTGAGGCGATACCCCCCGGGCGATGTTATAACAGTCCCGCGGCTCAAACACCGCGGCCCGGGGTGGTCGAAGCTGCCGCCCACCAGTCCTGCAGACGTAGCCGCTTGCCCGCGGCCGAACCCCGGACTCAGGCCACCACCGCCAGAACACCGTCCCAGCCACCCTCTTCCCCAGGCCGGGCCGCCCCGACCTGGGCGTCGCTTCTCCCTCCGGCCGGGCTGCCCCGACTTGGGCGTCGCTTCTCCCCCCAACCGGGCCGCCCCGACTTGGGCGTCGCTTCTCCCCCCGACCGGGCCGCCCCGACTTGGGCGTCGCTTCTCCCCCCAACCGGGCCGCCCCGACTTGGGCGTCGCTTCTCCCCCGACCGGGCCGCCCCGACTTGGGCGTCGCTTCTCCCCCAACCGGGCCGCCCCGACTTGGGCGTCGCTTCTCCCCCCGACCGGGCTGCCCCGACTTGGGCGTCGCTTCTCCCCCCGACCGGGCCGCCCCGACTTGGGCGTCGCTTCTCCCCCCGACCGGGCCGCCCCAACTTGGGCGTCGCTTCTCCCCCCGACCGGGCCGCCCCGACTTGGGCGTCGCTTCTCCCTCTGGCCGGGCTGCCCCGACTTGGGCGTCGCTTCTCCCCCCGACCGGGCCGCCCCGACTTGGGCGTCGCTTCTCCCCCCGACCGGGCCGCCCCAACTTGGGCGTCGCATCTCCCCCCGACCGGGCCGCCCCAACTTGGGCGTCGCTTCTCCCCCCGACCGGGCCGCCCCAACTTGGGCGTCGCTTCTCCCCCGACCGGGCCGCCCCGACTTGGGCGTCGCTTCTCCCTCTGGCCGGGCTGCCCCGACTTGGGCGTCGCTTCTCCCCCGACCGGGCCGCCCCAACTTGGGCGTCGCTTCTCCCCCCGACCGGGCCGCCCCAACTTGGGCGTCGCTTCTCCCCCCGACCGGGCCGCCCCGACTTGGGCGTCGCTTCTCCCTCCGGCCGGGCCGCCCCGACTTGGGCGTCGCTTCTCCCCCCGACCGGGCCACCCCGACTTGGGCGTCGCTTCTCCCCCGACCGGGCCGCCCCGACTTGGGCGTCGCTTCTCCCCCCGACCGGGCCGCCCCAACTTGGGCGTCGCATCTCCCCCCGACCGGGCCGCCCCAACTTGGGCGTCGCTTCTCCCCCCGACCGGGCCGCCCCAACTTGGGCGTCGCTTCTCCCTCCGGCCGGGCCGCCCCGATATGGGGACCTTCTTGCTTTTTTCGAGACATGGATTTTTAAAACTTGAATGTCTCATAACGATACATTCGTGGGTCAGCAGTATTTTGCACCAACCCCCACTATTTCAAATAATTCTAAATTGAACTTCATAAACAAGGAAAACACTTTTTATTTACATCATTTTGTGCACGACATATACAGGGTTGCAGTGTTTTGCATATCAGCTAATCAATAAAAGTGATGTCAAATTCATCATATTTCAAACAAAGGACAACATTTCCAACTTATATACAATAACTAGACTAAGTTGGGTCCCAGCATCACACGGGAGGGCTGGTCACCCAATGCAATATTCCACCTCTCCACCAATTCCAATATTGCTGGCCAGTGCGGGGGGGGGGGGGTGGGGGGGCTTTCTGTTGCGCTAGTATGGGTGTTGTGGGCCGAAGGGACTTTTTTCCAGAGGGCTAGTATGCACATTGTGGGTCGAATGGATTCTTGGGCTGGCAGCTCAGTCACTGAGGCCTGGCAGTACAGTCACTCAGACCTGGCAGGCTGGCAGCTGAGAAACTGCCAGAAATTCTGCCCAAAACAGGTGACAGACTCTGTGAGAGAAGGGGGAGAGGGTGGACTGAATGGATTATTGGCCTGGCAGTTCAGTCACTTACAGCTGGTGGGCTGGCAGTTCACTTACTCACGGTTCGTGGGTTGGCAGTTCTGTCACATACGGCTGGTGGGCTGGCAGTGCAGTCACTGACGGCTGGAACCGATATTGCACCAACCCACTCAATTTTAAATAATTCATAATAGAGATCCATTAACATACTTCTCACTTTATTTCTGACATGCATGGTAAGATTTACATAATTAACATTATTCTGTGCGCGAGATATACAGGGTTGCAGTGTTAAGCATATCAGCTAACCAGTGAAAGTGATTTACAATTCAACGTATGTAACACAATGATAGCCCCACCCCTGCTTACACCAAAGACCAAAACGTCCAACGAAGATACAATAATAAATAATTGCCATTTGCATTGTTTTGTGCAGTTAACAAATCACAATTTCACACAATGTACATAAGACGGCAGTTATTTGACAAATACTCCGCAGTTCGGTGTAGATCATGTCCACTGTCGACATCTGAAATTAAAGAAAATATCATGCAGTCAATATGTTCTTATTCTGCATTAAATAACAGAGAGGTATAAAGAAAATGCTCTTTAGGAGAAGATTTTTAAAAGGATGTTGCCATGAGGACTCGACTATCTGAGATCAATGATCTAACTACAGTGAGAGATTGAACAGGCTAAATAAAAATTTCAATATGCCACAGAAGTAATAAATGTTTTCTTACCTTTCCTCCTTAATGGGGAACCTGAAGAAAGACAAGTCGGGTTGCGTACATTGCCGATTGTTTTTCTCAGGAGTGGTCCATCTGGAGCACACGGTATTGGGGGTAGGGTGTTGACATGGATAGAAAATTGGTTGGCAGACCGGAAGCAAAGAGTAGGAGTGAACGGGTCCTTTTCAGAATGGCAGGCAGCGGCGAGTGGAGTGCCGCAAGGCTCGGTGTTGGGGCCGCAACTGTTTACCATATATATTAATGATTTGGAAGAGGGAATTAGGAGCAACACTAGCAAGTTTGCGGATGACACAAAGCTGGGTGGCATTTTCTGAAGAGTCTTTAAAAGTCAAGACAATTTGGCAAACACTTTGCAAGGAGCCAACACATTTTCTGAAGAGTCTTTAAAAGTCAAGACAATTTGGCAAACACATTGCAAGGAGCCAACACATTTTCAACTCCTACCTCGACAAAAACCTGGACCCACTGCAGTTCGCTTACCGCCACAACAGATCAACGGTGGATGCGATCTCGCTGGCCCTCCACTCTTCTCTGGGAAACTTGGACAACAAAAACTCATGTCAGGCTGTTAATCATTGATTATACCTCGGCATTTAATACAATCATCCCCTCCAAGCTGGTTACCAAACTCGCAGAACTGAGTCTCTGCGCATCCCTCTGCAATTGGATCCTCGACTTCCTCATTCTCAGACCAGTCTGTCCGTATTGGTGGAAATGTGTCAAGACTCGATAACACTCTGCACGGGTGCACCTCAAGACTGCGTGCTCAGCCCCCTGCTGTACTCAATCTATACTCATGACTGCATAGCTGGACAGAGTGCGAACTCCATCATCAAGTTTGCTGATAACACCACTGTTGTGGGACGTATCACTGATGGGGATGAGTCAGAGTATAGAAGAGAAGTCGAGCAACTGTCCATATGGTGCCAGCACAATAACCTGGCACTCAACACCAGCAAAAAGATTACAAAAAGTAGTGAACACTGCCCAGTCCATCATCGGCTCTGACCTCCCTTCCATCGAGGGGATCTATCGCAGTCGCTGCCTCAAAAAGGCTGGCACTATCATCAAGGACACACACCATCCTGGCCACACACTCAGCTCCCTGCTGCCTTCAGGTAGAAGGTACAGGAGCCTGAAGACTGCAACGACCAGGTTCAGGATTAGCTACTTCCCCACAGCCATCAGGCTATTAAACATGGCTCGGACAAAACTCTGAACATTAATAGCCCATTATCTGTTATTTGCACTTTATCAGTTTATTTATTCATGTGTGTATAAATTTATATAATTGTATATGGACACACTGATCTGTTTTGTAGTCAATGCCTACTATGTTCTGTTGTGCTGAAGCAAAGCAAGAATTTCATTGTACAATCAGGAACACATGACAATAAACTCAATTGAACGAACTTGAACAATAGGATTACTTCAAATAAATAATGTTTGAAAATTATGCACTTTACTTATGTTCCACTTTTTAAAGTTTTTTACATCTCCTTTTAACAGTCATGTTATGCATTTTTCTATTCTTGAATTTGAGTCCATAGTGCATGTGGATACTCACAAAGATTGCTACAATTCTAATCTTGACTCTATTGCAGCACAAGTTCATGTCTTTGTATTGCTGTGTGTTATGTATTGCTGTGTTTATTAGATGGGAAATGTTATCCCTGGTCATCTTAACATCATCAAATTCTGTGCGGAACACTTTCTCGCACACTTCACAGAACCCAAGAAAGTATTCCGAAGGCACCATCAATGAGCCAAAGTCAGACGTTGATGTGTCGTATGCTTTGTGATGGATGAATATGAGTGCAGGATCTACTAAAGTGGCATCCGTTCGTAATAGAACTTCTCTGCATGTGTGGCATTTTGAGGACAGTTCATGTGAAGAGATTATTTTGTGACAGATGTGTCCTGCGATGTAAGCTAGTGTATTCTCTTCAGGGAGATCTAGTGAAATGCTGCAGACTGCATTGTGCTGTTTTGTTTTATTGGTATGGGAGATAGATGGAGATGGTTTCTTGACTCTGTTTTTTGTTAGTGTTTGCAATGTTAAGATAAATCTGTCTGAGTCGGGGGAACAGTTTGCACTCACAGATGGTTTTATCAGTTCAGCCACCATAACCATCCGGAAAGCACATCGAAACTCCCTCACTGATGGATTTTCTCTGAATCCGCCCTTTCGCCGAATAGTGGAGAACAAATTCTCTACAACATCCTGATTGATCCGAGATGTGAACATAAAACGGGCGTCTGTGCTTTCCTTTATGTGCTGCCACAGCTGTGAAATGCAAGAAATTGCAAGCCGCCATCCCTTGACAAACAACACATTTTTAGCTCCAAGCACTGTCAAGCTTCGGAGTACAGTCAAGCATGATTCAAAGAATGACTTATGCGCAGACTTTTCAGAAATAGGCCTCCTTAACATTTTGGGGTCCTTGAAAAACCTGCTGTTAAATGAGTCAAACAGTCCATCAACCATTTCAATGAACTCTGCCGTATAAACAGCCTCCCCAGGTAACTTTCCAAGAGCTGCATAGGTGTAGACGCCTGCTGCTACCGAATGGCTAAGCACCTGCGCAGCCTTGTTGACTCTCATTTTAGAGAAGCTGTTTAAAACAAAATGGCCTCTGTAGTATTCGTTTTCATTGATAATTTAATCTGTTGTACTCTGGTTAATTTATGGGCCTTTCTAATGGGCAACTGTGAATCATGCTCATAAAATGTGTAAATATGCGCCCATTTGATATGTTTTTTTCTGCCATCCTCTCCCTTGACCTCCCTTGACCTCAAAAACATATTTCTCCAAATTTGAGCGAGTGTTTTTCAACAAGTGGGGTGGTTCATGCATGCAATAGATATTGGTTCCCCCGTGGACGAAGAAAGGATGGTCTTCTGTCACACCCAAGTTGGAGTACAGTCGAATATTGCTTGGGCCTTGGTCACAAACAACGGCCTTAGGCTGTAGTCCAATAGCCTTAACCATCTGTAAACATTCATTGAGTAATGTTTGTAGTTTGTCAGCCATTGTGCAGTCCCGTGAAAGAAAGTAACCTACAGGTTGCTTCCATTTCCCCATCAAGCCTCCAACCATGAAAACTAGGGCATGGTTGGCAGGCCTTGATGTCTTCTCTAGGGATCCAAAGTCCTCAAAACCCTCCACTGAATCTTCAGTAATATTGTAAGAATGGCTTGCACGTAAACTCATTTCGTCAAAGGAGACTACACATAATGTATCCCTCTCTGACATCCCCGCAACCCTGTCTTTCAAAAGTTCAAAGATCTTAGGGGGAAACCCAGGCCTCACTTCAATATTGCTCAACCACCTACGTAGTGATGAGATTGATGGAACTGTGAAAATGCACTGGCAGAACTGATATGCTCGGGGACTCTGGTGATAGAGGGACAAGGCAACCACCTTGTCTGAATAACTCCATCGTCTTCCTCTTGCACTTCTACGTCCAGCCGCATTACGCAACTGCGACGCAAAGAAAGACAGTGCTGGTTCTTGTAAAAATTCACCAGCCCCTCAGATCAAGTCACTAATTGTCTTAATTTCTGTAGTATTCTTTTTCATTGATAATTTAATCTGTTGTACTCTTTTTTTGAGGGGGAAAGTACGCTGTCTTTCCTTCTTCAGAGCTCTGCTGTCATTCACATTTGGTGTGGATTGAAGATCAGGTTTTTCAGGAGTTGTAGAGACATTGCTGGGTTCTTTACGATGAATGTTGTCTGCAGCTGAGCAGCAAGAATGTTCGGCCAGTATGTTGTGTGACACTGCCAAGACAAAAAAAAATGAGAAAGGGAAAAAGAAATGTCAAGCATACTAATGAAAAAGATGAAGCATATACATGTAAATAAATCAGCATCTACTAATAATTATAATTAAAAATAGATGTGATGCACCAATTTCAATCTACCAGAAGAAAAGTTAAATCAATTTAAATGTTGTATGAATTATGCTTGAGGAAGCTTTAAATGGATGTTCTTACTAATTAAATACTAGTACGCATTCCATCAGCCCACACTGTGTAGTCTTACGTGTGATTATAGTTTTGTGAACATTTCACAAATGAAAATAAAAGTACCATACATGCCATTACATATTGACCATTGGCAATTATATCAGTTTGGATATAACTTTTTAATATTTAGCCAAAGTGAGAGAATATATTTTATTTAAAAAAGGAGAAAATTACTTGCCTCTTTGCTGTTTTAAAGGCGTTGGTGAGGATGGGAGGTTCTCATTCTTCCTCTTGAGTAACCTGCGTTGGGAAGACAGACGTTTTGGCGGGTTAGGAATGTCAAAGAGCGTTGGAACTGCATTCCAATTTAGCCTGTTCTTGGTCTGCTTGTTGGAAAACTGGTCAAGTTCAAAGTGTAAAGAACAAAGACAACAGTTGGCTGACAAGTACTCCGGAGTTCAGTTCAGGAGATCTTGTCGACGAGTATTCTGGACCCACTGTTGACATCTGAAATTACAGAACATATCATTTAGGATTAACTACATGCCTGCAGAATGGATGATGTATCACTTAAGTGCAATTGTTTTCAGTTGTGTGGAGAGACCTGTATATTGAAGATGCATTTTGCCTCTAATATGTCAATTTACCTTAAATGTAGAAGAGAATATTAAAAACTTCTTACAAAGACCATTAAGTATTTTCTTTCTATCCTCTTTTGGACCTAAGGCATAGCAGGGCTGCCAACTCTCACACAGAGGGAAGGGAGGGAGGGAAAGAATGGAGAGGGAGAGAGGGTGGGAGATCGAGAGAAGAGAGGGGAGAGAGAGATCGAGAGAAGGGGGAGAGAGAGAGATCGATTCTGACTCCGCGGTGTTTTCAGTCCAGCGCCGCCCGCCCGCGGCGGGACGCCCTCAGACCGCAGACCCTCGATGGTGGTGGTCGGCGGTCACAGCACTCCGGAGCGGCGACCCGGCAAGGCATCGCCCGCTCCGTGTTGGTGTCCCAGCGCTGAGAGAGAGAAGGAGAAAGAGAGAGAAGGGGAAAGAGAGAGAAGGGGAGAGGGAGAAGGGGGTGAGGGAGAAGGGGGAGAGGGAGAAGGGGGAGAGGGAGAAGGGGGAGAGGGAGAAGGGGGAGTGGGAGAAGGGGGAGAGGGAGAGTGGAACGATGGCACGTTATAAGGCGCAGCCGTCCCATTCCGGCCAAAGATTATAGAGCAGAGCTCCTCTAGTATCTTTGATTCCGACCACCGCCGCCGCCGCCGAACCCCCCGCCCCACCATTGCACCCAAAGATTATAGAGCGAGTGGAGTTTTATAATCTTTGATTGCACCCTTCTTCACGGCGGGCTTGTGATCTTTGCTTGTGGTGTCTCGACAATTCGAGGGACATAACGGGTAACAGCCGCCGCGTTCCCGGACTGGAATCTGAGCTCGACAAATCTGGTGGTCACTGGGCCTAATGTGTCCATAACACGGGCCATATTTTGGAGACCCCTGCCTTACAAGAACAAAACCAAAAACGTACAGAAGTGTTACAATTATTGGCTTTATTATTGGTAAATAAAGATCTATTAAAACTAATTCTAATAACTTTCTAATGTACCGACAAACCTAGTTTCCAATGACCGTTGATGGGAGAACAGAAAATAACATTTTCAGTTCAGAATAAAATCGACAGATGTCAAATATAATATATTTTCTCACCTTTCTTTTTTATCGGGGAACCTAAAGAATGACAGGTCGGGTCGTTTACATTGACGATTAGAGCAATTGATAGCAGAGCAGTGAGATGAAGATTTAGATGTAGATGCCATGACTGTAGTCGAGGCACGCCGGTAAAATGGCGTCGACAACCACCCATGGCATACTACCCTTTTTTCGCTGAGTGGCGCATCTTGCTCTGCTATATAATCTTTGGTGAAGAGCAGGTAAGGATAAAAGCGCTCCCATGCAGCGGGAGGCAGGAATGCAGCCAGTGATGCATGCATTCCCTTTAATGCAGCCAGTGATGCATGCATTCCCTTTGATGCAGCCAGTGATGCATGCATTCTCTTTAATGCAGCCAGTGATGCATGCATTCCCTTTCATGCAGCCAATGATGCATGCATTGTCTTTAATGCAGCCAATGATGCATGCATTTCCTTTAATGCAGCCAGTGATGCATGCATTCCCTTTAATGCAGCCAGTGATGCATGCATTCCCTTTAATGCAGCCAGTGATGCATGCATTCCCTTTAATGCAGCCAGTGATGCATGCATTCCCTTTAATGCAGCCAGTGATGCATGCATTCCCTTTAATGCAGCCAGTGATGTATGCATTCCCTTTAATGCAGCCAGTGATGCATGCATTCCCTTTAATGCAGCCAGTGATGCATGCATTCCCTTTAATGCAGCCAGTGATGCATGCATTCCATTTAATGCAGCCAGTGATGCATGCATTCCCTTTAATGCAGCCAGTGACGCATGCATACCCTTTAATGCAGCAGGGGGAACAAGCACAGGTGCTTGCAGTCCGATCCCCGCATTTTATAATTCACAATATATTCACACTTAATATAGCCCTTCAGGCCGATTTCTGTCTTATTTCCAAACCATTTCCCCAAACCCCACCCCAAACTCACGAAGCCGACCTTGCGTGACAACGGCGTGGATGTGGGGAGCCCAGACCGGCCAAAACAGGCCCTTCGGCCCATTCCCCCCCTGCCAGCCCGCAGTTGGTATTGTGTGAATCAGGTCTACGTTCGCCCAAATCCCCTATAGCAGAGAGAGAGAGAGACAGAGAGACAGAGAGAGAGAGAGAGAGGCAGAGAGAAAGAGGGACAGCGAGAGAGAAACAGAGAGACAGAGTGATACAGCGTGGAAACAGGCCCTTTGGCCCAACTTGACACACTGGCCTACATGCCCCATCTACACTAGTCCCACATGCTGCCCGCGTTTGGCCCATATCCCTCCAAACCTGTCCTATCCATGTACCTGTCCAAGTGTTGTTATAGTCCCAGCCTCAGCTGCCTCGTCCAGCAGCTCGTTCCATACACCCACCACCCTCTGTGTGGAAAAGTTACCCCTCAGGTTCCTATTCAAATTTCCCCACCCCCGCCTCTCTCACCTTACACCCGTGTCCTCTGATCCTCGATTCCCCTATTCTGGGCAAGAGACTCTGTGTGTCTACCCGATCTATTCCTCTGGTGATTTTGTACACATCTATATGATCACCCCTCATCCTCCTGCGCTCCAAGGAATAGAGTCCCAGCCTGCCCCAACCTCTCCCTGTAGCTCAGGCCCCTCGAGTCCCAGCAACATCCTAGTAAATCTTCTCCGCGCCCTTTCCAATCTCAATGACCTTTCCTGTAACACGGTGCTCAGAACTGAACGCAATACTCTAAACGCAACCTCACCAACGTCTCGTACAACTGCAACGTGACCTCCCAACTTCTAGACTCAATACAGAGAGAGAGAGAGAGACAGAGACAGAGACAGAGACAGAGACAGAGAGAGAGAGAGAGAGAGAGAGAGAGAGAGAGAGAGAGGGAGAGAGAGAGAGAGAGAGAGAGAGAGAGAGAGAGAGAGAGAGAGAGAGAGAGAGAAAGAGGGCGAGAGAGTGAAAGAGAGACCGACACAGAGAGAGAGACAGAGAAACACAGAGACATAGAGAGAGACAGAGAGAGAGAGAAAGACATAGAGGGACACAGAGTCAGACAGAGAGAGACAGAGAGAGAGAGGGTGACAGAGAGACGGAGAGAGATAGAGAGAGAGACAGAGAGACAGACAGAGAGAGACAGACAGGCAGAGAGAGAGACAGGTAGCGAGAGAGAGAGAGACAGAGAGAGAGAGAGAGAGAGCATTTTTGCTGTTTTTCCCACTGTTTTGTGGGGAACACTGCGGTGTTGTGAACGAGTACATACCGGGGGAAATACAAGAGAGAGACAAATGTTGACTTTTTTCCTCTTTTCTTTTCTACAGATGTGAACAATGAAGGAGGATATAGGACCAGGCACCTGCTGCTGCTGATGCTGCTGTGGAAAACAAAGAATTTTGCTCTGAAACTGGAGCCAAGTTGTATTAAAGTGGGTGGGTCTTGCAATGAAATAAAAATACATTCATCAAATCAAACACTTGACTTATTATTATTATGATCATCACACATTGAGTCCTGAGGGCTAGTAAAGGCCTGATGTGCCTTAGGGGCACATCCTGGGCTAGTACAGGGCCTGATTGGCCAAAGGGACACTTATGCAACTATTTTTGGTGGGGTGTAATCTGAGTTTTGAGTACAGTCACCTTTGACTATTATGATCATCACACACTGAGGGTGGTGGCTGGGGAGGGCTAGTGTGGGGACAGAGAACAGTGTGGGGGGGGGAAAGAACAGTGGGTACAGAGAACATGCCTGATTGGCAGAAGGGTCACCTCCTGGGCTAGCACAGATGGGCCGAATGAGGGAATGCTTTCTGCAATTTTTCCAGCCAGCCTTGTGGGGCCTAAAATAGATTCTGAGCCAGGCACGCAGCAAAATCCATTTTTTGGCCTTTTCCCTGTGCTGGCTGGCTGGCTGTGCTGGCCGGCTGGCTGGCAAGGTGCTTTTAAGCCTTTAATGCATCACAGAGCCATGAGGGAATACTTGCTGCAATTTGACCAGCTTTGTGGGGCCAATAATGCATTCTCATAATCTCTCTCTCTCTCTCTCTCTCTCTCTCTCCCTCCCCCTCCCTCTCCCCCTCTCACCCTTCCCCTCTCCCTCTCCCTCTCTCTCTCTCTCTCTCTCTCTCCCTCTCTCCCCCCCCGTGTGTCCCTCCATCAGTACCACCACAGTGTGTCCCTCCATCAGTACCACCACAGTGTGTCCCTCCATCAGTACCACCACAGTGTGTCCCTCCATCAGTACCACCACAGTGTGTCCCTCCATCAGTACCACCACAGTGTGTCCCTCCATCAGTACCACCACAGTGTGTCCCTCCATCAGTACCACCACAGTGTGTCCCTCCATCAGTACCACCACAGTGTGTCCCTCCATCAGTACCACCACAGTGTGTCCCTCCATCAGTACCACCACAGTGTGTCCCTCCATCAGTACCACCACCACAGTGTGTCCCTCCATCAATACCATCCACAGTGTGTCCCTCCTTCAGTACCACCAGTGTGTCACTGCGTCAGTTCTGCCCCATTTTTATCCCTCCATAAGTACTATCCCACTGTGTGTCACTCCATCAGTGGACGGAGAGAGGGCAGCCCAGAGAGGGGGAATAGAGAGCGTAGGAGAGAGAGTAACAGTTCAGAGAGAGTGACATCAGTAAGGATGGAGGGAGAGAGAAAGAGAGGAGGGAGAGGTGCTGCATCATTCGCTGTTTTATTTAGGTTGAGGACAATTCTGAGTCGGCAATGTTTCTGTTCTCTGAGTGTCGTGAGCCTATGGGTCGTTCCTCCACAGAGGTGACGAAGGAAGGCAGAGAATGTTATTGTCCCATGGTATAGTCAGATCTATTCCAGGCAAT
>JAXLNO010003304.1:0-46589 GCA_038087875.1 Malacoraja senta
CAGAGACCAGCAGAGGAGGACAAAGGGCTTAATTAGGAAAGGAAAAATAGATTATGAAAGAAAACTGGCAGGGAACATAAAAACTGACTGCAAACGTTTTTATAGATATGTGAAAAGAAAGAGATTAGTTAAAACAAATGTAGGTCCCTTGCAGTCAGAAACAGGTGAGTTGATCATGGGGAACAAGGATATGGCGGACCAATTGAATAACTACTTTGGTTCCGTCTTCACTAAGGAAGACATAAATAATCTGCCGGAAGTAGCAGGGGACCGCGGATTAAAGGAGTTGGAGGAATTGAGTGAAATCCAGGTTAGTCGGGAAGTGGTGTTGTGTAAATTGAATGGATTAAAGGCCGATAAATCCCCAGGGCCAGATAGGCTGCATCCCAGAGTACTTAAGGAAGTAGCTCCAGAAATAGTGGATGCATTAGTAATAATCTTTCAAAACACTTTAGATTCTGGAGTAGTTCCTGAGGATTGGCGGGTAGCAAACGTAACCCCAGTCATTGAAAGTAGGCATGCAGGTGCAGCAGGCAGTGAAGAAAGCGAATGGTATGTTAGCTTTCATAGCAAAAGGATTTGAGTATAGGAGCAGGGAGGTTCTACTGCAGTTGTACAGGGTCTTGGTGAGACCACACCTGGAGTATTGCGTACAGTTTTGGTCTCCAAATCTGAGGAAGGACATTATTGCCATAGAGGGAGTGCAGAGAAGGTTCACCAGACTGATTCCTGGGATGTCAGGACTGTCTTATGAAGAAAGACTGGATAGACTTGGTTTATACTCTCTAGAATTTAGGAGATTGAGAGGGGATCTTATAGAAACTTACAAAATTCTTAAGGGGTTGGGCAGGCTAGATGCAGGAAGATTGCTCCCGATGTTGGGGAAGTCCAGGACAAGGGGTCACAGCTTAAGGATAAAGGTGAAATCCTTTAAAACCGAGATGAGAAGAACTTTTTTCCCACAGAGAGTGGTGAATCTCTGGAACTCTCTGCCACAGAGGGTAGTCGAGGCCAGTTCATTGGCTATATTTAAGAGGGAGTTAGATGTGGCCCTTGTGGCTAAAGGGATCAGAGGGTATGGAGAGAAGGCAGGTACGGGATACTGAGTTGGATGATCAGCCATGATCATATTGAATGGCGGTGCAGGCTCGAAGGGCCGAATGGCCTACTCCTGCACCTAATTTCTATGTTTCTATGTTTCTATGTCCTGTCTCTGTGGCAGATGTGAGCCCCCTGTCCATGGTCCCTGATACCCCCAGCCTGACACTGGACAGATGAAGACTACAGACTGTAGGAACTATGAGGAATTGAGGACCATGGTCACCAACAAACCGTGATCCCACCGATTGGGGTTTGAAGATTCTGTCCGTGTCCTCCGTCTCTTTGTCTCTGTATTTTCTATGTTTCTATGTTTCTATGTACAGGCAGATGCAATGAGGTTATTTTGGCATCGTGTTCAGCGTGGACATTTTGGGCCGAAGGGCCTGTGTTGTAGTTTTCTATGTTCTATATGAATCTTGTCATAAACTTTACCAAAGTCTATGTATACAACATCTATCCAATCCCCATTGACTATTGTTGCATCAGTTGCTCTTTGGGAAACTGTTATTTATACAAAGTCTGACAATTGATGCAATGGATGTTTGTTCTGCACGTTTTTGTGCAGCTTGTGATGACATTGTAACATACGCTTTGTACACATTAAATCACATTTATTGTAACACATTTATTGTAACACCTGCTGCCTGTCATGTCCGCCTCAGTCTGGTGTAACGAAGGCCATTGGTGTTGGTTCATTGTTGTATGTGTGCAGAGATCCAGACAAACTCCTGACAGGACTGACATATAATGAAAGAATGGATTGACTGGGCTGGTATTCACTGGAATTTAGGATGAAAGGGGGTCTTCTAGAAACGTGTAAAACAGGTTATAGACAATAGGTAAAGGAGTAAGCCATTCTGCCCTTCAAGCCAGCACCGCCATTCAATGTGATCATGGCTGATCATCCACAATCAGTACCCCGTTCCTGCCTTCCCTCCATACCCCCTGATCCCTTTAGCCACAAGGGCCACATCTAACTCCCTCTTAAATATAGCCAATGTACTGGCCTCAACTACCCTCTGTGGCAGAGAGTTCCAGAGATTCACCACTCTCTGTGTGAAAAAGTTTTTCCTCATCTCGGTCTTAAAGGATTTCCCCCTTATCCTTAAGCTGTGACCCCTTGTCCTGGACTTCCCCAACATCGGGAACAATCTTCCTGCATCTAGCCTGCCCAACCCCATAAGAATTTTTTACGTTTCTATAAGATCCTCTCTCAATCTCCTAAATTCTAGCGAGTATAAGCCAAGTCTATCCAGTCTTTCTTCATATGAAAGTCCTGACATCCCAGGAATCAGTCTGGTGAACCTTCTCTGCACTCCCTCTATGGCTATAATGTCCTTCCTCAGATTTGGAGACCAAAACTGTACGCAATACTCCAGGTGTGGTCTCACCAAGACCCTGTACAACTGCAGTAGAACCTCCCTGCTCCTATACTCAAATCCTCTTGCTATGAAGGCCAACATACCATTCGCTTTCTTCACTGCCTGCTGCACCTGCATGTCCACTTTCAATGACTGGTGTACCATGACACCCAGGTCTCGCTGCATCTCCCCATTTCCTAATCGGCCACCATTTAGATAATAGTCTGCCTTCCCGTTTTTGCCACCAAAGTGGATAACCTCACATTTATCCACATTATACTGCATCTGCCAAACATTTGCCCACTCACCCAGCCTATCCAAGTCACCTTGCAGTCTCCTAGCATCCTCCTCACAGCTAACACTGCCCCCCAGCTTAGTGTCATCCGCAAACTTGGAGATGTTGCTTTCAATTCCCTCGTCCAGATCATTAATATAAATTGTAAATAGCTGGGGTCCCAGCACTGATCCTTGCGGTACCCCACTAGTCACTGCCTGCCATTGTGAAAAGGACCCGTTTACTCCTACTCTTTGTTTCCTGTTTGCCAGCCAGTTCTCTATCCACATCAATACTGAACCCCCAATACCGTGTGATTTAAGTTTGTGTCATAATCTCTTATGTGGTACCTTGTCGAAAGCCTTCTGAAATCCAGATACAACACATCCACTGGTTCTCCCCTATCAACTCTACTAGTTACATCCTCGAAAAATTCTATAAGGTTCGTCAGACACGATTTACCTTTCGTAAATCCATGCTGACTTTGTCCAATGATTTCACCACTTTCCAAATGTGCTGCTATCCCATCTTTAATATCTGACTAGCAGTTTCCCCACTACCGATGTTAGACTAACTGGTCTGTAATTCCCGTTTTCTCTCTCCCTCCCTTCTTAAAAAGTGGGGTTACGTTTGCTACCCTCCAATCCTCAGGAACTACTCCAGACTCTAAAGAGTTTTGAAAAATTATCACTAATGCATCCACTATTTCTGGAGCTACTTCCTTAAGTACTCTGGGATGCAGCCTATCTGGCCCTGGTGATTTATCGGCCTTTAATCCATTCAATTTACCCAACACCACTTCCCGACTAACCTGGATTTCACTCAGTTCCTCCATCTCCTTTGACCCGCGGCCCCCTGCTATTTCCGGCAGATTATTTATGTCTTCCTTAGTGAAGACGGAACCAAAGTAGTTATTCAATTTTCCAGTCAGTTTTTATGTTCCCTGCCAGTTTCCTTTCATAATCTATTTTCCCTTTCCTAATTAAGCCCTTTGTCCTCCTCTGCTGGTCTCTGAATTTCTCCCAGTCCTCTGGTATGCTGCTTTTTCTGGCAAAATTGTACGCATCATCTTTTGCTTTGATACTATCCCTGATTTCCCTTGTTATCGACGGATGCACCACCTTCCCTGATTTATTCTTTTGCCAAACTGGGATGAACAATTTTTGTAGTTCATCCATGCAGTCTTTAAATACCTTCCATTGCATATCCACCGTCAACCCTTTTAGAACGAATTGCCCGTCAATCTTGGCCAATTCACGTCTAATACCCTCAAAGTTACCTTTCTTTAAGTTCAGAACTGTTGTTTCTGAATTAACAATGTCACTCTCCATCCTAATGAAGAACTCAACCATATTATGGTCACTCTTGCACAAGGGGGCACGCACAACAAGTCTGCTAACTAACCCTTCCTCATTACTCAATACACAGTCTAGAATAGCCTGCTCTCTCGTTGGTTCCTCTACATGTTGGTTTAGGTAACTATCCCTCATACATTCCAAGAAATCCTCTTCCTCAGCACCCCTGCCAATTTGATTCACCCAATCTATATGTAGATTGAAGTCACCCATTATAACTGTTTTGCCTTTGTTGCACGCATTTCTAATTTCCTGTTTGATGCCATCCCCAACTTCACTACTACTGCTAGGTGGCCTGTACACAACACCCACCAGCGTTTTCTGCCCTTAGTGTTTCGCAGCTCTAACCATACCGATTCCACATCCTCCAAGCTAATGTCCTTCCTTTCCACTGCGTTAATCTCCTCTCTAACCAGCAACGCTACCCCACCTCCTTTTCCTTTCTCTCTATCCCTCCTGAATATTGAATATCCCTGGATGTTCAGCTCCCGGCCTTGGTCACCCTGGAGCCATGTCTCCGTGATCCCAACTATATCATAATCATTAATTGCTATCTGCACGTTCAACTCATCCACCTTATTACGAATGCTCCTTGCATTGAGACACAAAGCCTTCAGGCTTGTTTTTACAACGCTCTTACCCCTTATACAATTATGTTGAAAAGTGGCTCTTTTTGATTTTTGCCCTGGATTTGTCTGCCTGCCACTTTTACTTTTCGCCTTGCTACCTATTGCTTCCGCCCGCATTTTACACCCCTCTGTTTCTCTGCTCACCCATTTAAGAACCCCACCACCTCTTATTCTCTGTTTATTATTGTTTTCTTCTTTCCCCCCTACATGTTGGGTCTGCGTGCTTTCCTTTCACACCGCAGATAGACACAAAATGCCGCAGTAACTCGGCAGGACAGGCAGCATCTCTGGAGAGAAGGAGAAGACTCTGAAGAAGGATCTCGACTCGGAACGTCACCCATTCCTTCTCACCAGAGATGCTGCCTATCCCGCTGAGTTACTCCAGCATTTTGTGTCGACCTGCCTTGTCCCATCCCCCCGGCCGCTAACGCCACTCCTGCCGCCCCGACCACCTCACCTCTACGCACCCAACCCCCCATTTGTCCCCTCCCCCCACCTTTCCCCACTACCTCCCCCTCTCTACCACCCCTCGCCCCCTCAACCACCCCTCCCCCCTCAACCACATTTCACCTCTCATCGTCCCAAATTGTCTGTCTTGAAATAAGAGTTATCCCGAATCATGAGGCAGTTTGTCAACTTTTAAACAGTGACCGGAAGACTTTTACAGACCACTAGACCCAGTGCAGACCAGTTGGGTCTGTTCCTCCAACGCGAGGGGGAGAGAGAGGGAGAGTGGGATGAGAGAGAGGGAGAGAGAGAGAGAGAGAGGAGTGGGGCGGCAGGTCGCGGGGGACCCGAGTGAGCCCGGAACGATCCGATGACCAAAGATCCTATTGCGAGCTATAGGCTCTTTGCTGTGGACTGGCAAACGCTTCCGCCAGCGTTATAGATGATCGGGCTCGGAGAGGAGGTCGTCCCCTGTGACGGGTAGAGAGGAGGGGTGAGAAGAGGAGGAGAGGAGAAGAGAGGAGAGGGGGGTGGGGGCGGGCGAGTGAGTGGGCTGTCCCACCAGCATGCGATTGCAAGCGTCTAGCGCGACCAAACGGAAGCGGAGTTCGCGCTGTTCGCGGTAATTACGCGCTAAGTACGCGGTAAGTACGGGCAAAATTTGCGCGTGACGTACTTTACGTCAAACTCACCAATCATCTGGGCAGGAGGCGGGCCGACTGAATTTGGACGTCGCACGGTGTCGGGCGTTGACGTCATTACGCAACGGCACGCCGGGCGGTGACGTAACCGCGCAACGCCACGCGCTAGGCTTACGCAGTCAAGACGCAGCGTACGACGTCAAGACGCTGGACAGTGCAAGATTTTTGGAGCCCCGCGCGACGTCGGGACCGGCCCCGCATAACTCCATACGCCTCCGGCGATCGAAGTGGGACCGGCCCCGCGATGCTGTACGCCTCAAGCGACCGGCAGCTGTGCGGGCGGGCGGGGCTTCACGAGCTGCACAGGCAGCGAGAAATCTTCCCTCGAGGCGGTGCCGCGAGCAAGGGCATTGTGACGTCCCCAGCTGCTGATTTAAAGAAAACCGTAAGTTTTGTGAAGGATTTTATTGAAAATGTGTACAGAAAAATGACCGAATTTAATGAGGAGGGGATAAGCGAATGAGTAAACGATAAGTAAATCGCTAGCGAAATGGTAAAAATGCTAAGCCACATAAACTTTCGGCACGTCAACTGAAAAAAAAGGAAAAGGATCATACGATTCCAAAAATTAAATCAGATAAAGGTGAATTGTTAACGTTACCTAAAGATATAAATAAAAGATTTTCTCAATTTTACCAAAATTTATATGCATCCAAAACATCAACAGATAGCATTAGTCATAATTCTTTTGGATAACTGCAACCTCCCAAAAGTCAATCTGTTGGAACAAGAGGAATTAGGAGCTCAGGTTTCAACTAAAGAAATAGAAGAGACAATAAATTCACTGAAGAACGGTAAAATGCCAGGATCGGATGGATTCAGTAATGAATTCTACAAAAGATTTTACGAGATAATCTCACCACGCTTACACAAACTTTACACATACGCTTTTAAAGAACAGACATTACCAGAAACACTAGCGGAATCAACTATCACACTTATACCTAAAAAAGATAAAGATCTAGAAGAGCCTGGTTCATACAGATCAGAAAATACTAGCGAAAACTCTAGCAAGAAGACTAAGCAAATACATTAGTAAATTAATAAATGCGGATCAAACGGGGTTTATACCCAAGAGACATTCATTCATTATTCTGAGACGTCTTTTTAATATAATGCATTCACATAAAATTGAAGAGGAAGATTTATCAATTATTTCACTGGATGCAGAAAAAGCATTCGACTAAGTAGAATGGGAATACCTCTTCAAAGTATTGCAAAAAATTCAAATGGGAGAGAATTTTATCTAATGGGTAAAATTATTATATGACAAGCCTAGTTAGAATATTGACCAATAACATACTGTCTCCGAAATTTCAACTATCCAGGGGCAATAGACAGGGCTGTGCATTATCACCCCTGCTATTTGCTCTTGCGATAGAGCCCTTAGCAGAAAGTATAAGAATGCATCCGAATATCCATGGTTATAACACTAAACACTCTAATAATAAAATATCACTATATGCAGAAGACGTGCATTACAAAATTGCAAATTAGCATACCAAACATTTAATAGAGGAATTCGGTTCATTCTCAGGATATAGAATAAATTGGAACAAAAGCGAAATTATGTCGATAAAACCTCAAGAGCCGACACACCTTTTAATATTTCCCTTTAGAAATGCTACAGAAAAATTTAAATATCTGGGTATTCAAATTACCAGAACATACAACTCTTTTTTAATGCAAACTATTTGCCCTTACTAACCAAATTAAATGCTTTGATTCAATTTTGGAAAACACTTCCGATGTCTTTAATAGGCAGAATAAATGCCATAAAAATGATTTTTCTCCCACAAATTTTGTACTTATTTCAATCAATACCAATATACCTACCTAAATTTTTTTTTTTTAAACTCGATTCCCACATCACAAATTTTATTTGGGACTATAAATCTCATAGAATCCAAAGAAGACACTTGAGTAAACCCAAAGAATTCGGTGGACTGACACTCCCCAATTTTTTGTACTTTTACTGGGCAGTGAATATCAAAATTGTAAGTTACTGGTTGGACAATTCAGCCCAACAGGTAGACTGGATAGTAATGGAGAGAGAGGATTGTTCTCATTTTAACATAGGAGCAATCCTTCTCTCCCCAATAAAATTGAACACTACAATATACAAGAAAAATCCAATTATCCATAGCACAATACGAATTTGGAAACAAATAAAATTAACTCTTAAATTAAGAAACCTATCGCTTCTTTCTCCTATAGCTAATAATCCGTCGTTTAAACCATCTATTATCGACAAAACGTTTACTCATTGGGAAAGAATAGGAAATAAAATGTTTGGAGATATGTATGAAATGGGAAACCTTTTATCATTCCAAAAATTACAACTCAAATACAATTTGAAAAGTAATCAATATTTTAGATTCCTTCAAATTCAAGATTACTTGAAAAAACATACACAAGAATACAAAACTTTGACGTCAGATCTATTAGATGAAGGCATGAACAGAAAGGCGGAATTTAATAATTTAATATCATACTTGTATAATATCATTCTAAATATAGAAATACCATCGTCAGATGCAATTAGAAGAGAGTGGGAACAAGAACTATCTATAAAATTTTCTAAAGACAAATGGGATAAATATCTGCTATATGTATACAAATGCTCGATTAATGTAAGACATATCCTAATCCAATTTAAAATTTTACATAGACTATTACTCGAAAACCAAACTGAATAAAGTGTTTCCAAATGTTTCTCCCATCTGTGATAAATGCTTATCTCAAGATGCAACTATAGCACACTCCTTTGTGTCCTGCATAAAACTCCATAAATTTTGGAAAGACATTTTTGAAATCTTCACAAAATTATTTAAAATAAAATTGGACCCCATCACAGAATTGATTATTTTCGGAAACAATGGAAGCCTGCTCTGAGCTAACTTCATTTCAAAATTGTTTCCTTAACTATGGCTATATAACGGCAAAAAAACATACTCAAATTTTGGAAAAATGCACCCACCCCTACGCTTAAAATGTGGATCACAAGCATGTCTGAAATGTTACATCTCGAAGATATGAGATTCGTCCTAGCAGAAAAATCAGAGCAATTCTTAAAGATATGGTCTCCTTTCATCGATTTATTACAAGTATATGTTGCAACATAACTCTGGAAATTAACTGTTTCGGAACTGGGTGTGGAAAGATATGAAGTAGGTATATCCCTTTTCTTTTCTTTTCTGTTCTGGGTTTTTTTCCTCTTTTTTTCCTTATTTTTATTCTTTTTGTTTTTCCTTTCATTTTACCTCTTTTTTTAATATCCATATGGGTTATTTCTCTTTATCCTTTCACGAACTATCAATTGTTAACTCCTGGAGTGGTACTCCAGGGGTTTACATATCACTACTTTCCTTAACCCTCTCTTTTCCCTCTTTTTCTTGCTTCCGTTACTTCTCTATTATCAAATTAAAAACAAGAAGCTGTACACGAAATGTATTATGTTATAAGCCACGGTTTATACTACTGTACATTGCGGAGTAACGAATCAAAGGCAAAATCAAAGGCAAAATCAAAATTACATACACACACACACACACAGAGTTTTAAAAGTATACTAGACCAAGTGCAGACCCGTTGGGTCTGGTCCTCGAACGTGCTTCAGACCCCGGGGTCTGGTTCCAGAACGTGCTTCAGCATCCTGACGGCGTAGGCAGCGTCTCGACATCGCACGCAGCGTATTGACGGCTTAGGCTGCGTACGGCCGTCGAGACGCTGCGTACGCCCTCAATGGGGCTGTGGGCCGACAGGCCGTTGACGCGCCGGCTCTGTGACGCTGGCTGAAGGCAAAGATGGGTTGTTCCGCCGCTGCTTTTCGCTCGGAAAGAGGACGGCGAAAAGCAGAGGGGGAAGATCCGATGTTTGGCTTGATCCAGCGTGAGAGAGCCGGCCCGGGGGGGGGGGTAGTGGTGGAGAGCCGAGCGGCAGCAGTGAAAATCGCCAGCGAAAAAATTAAAATGTTGCCGTTTTTGGAGGAGAGCCGGGTGCTTGAGCCAGCGTGAGAGAGCCGGCCCGGGGTGGGGGAGTGGAGGAGAGCCGGGCAGCAGCTGCGAAAATCGACAGCGAAAGAATAAAAATGTCGCCGTTTTTGGAGCAGAGCCGGACGGCAGCTTTTTCGCGTGTGGTTTTGGCGGAGCAAGGAATCAAAGGGACAGACGGACGGACGTGTTTCTCTGAGTGAAAAAAGTTTTTCCTCATCTCAGTTCTAAATGGCCGACCTCTTATTCTTAAACTCTGTGACCCCTGGTTCTGGACTCCGCCAACATCGGGAACATGTTTCCTGCCTCCAGCCTGACCGATCCCGTAAGAATTTATATACATTGCGGGGAAAACGGGGCCATCTCGCTCTCCAATACAATTGTCACCTAAACACATTTCAACCTTCTGAAGAAGGGTCTCGACCCAAAATGTCACCCATTCCTTCCCTCCAGAGATGCTGCCTGTCAATAGACAATAGGTACAAGAGTAGGCCATTCGGCCCTTCGAGGCAGTACCGCCATTCAATGGGATCATGGCTGATCATCCACAATCAGTACCCCGTTCCTCCCATCTCCCCATATCCCATGACTCCGCTATCTTTAACAGCCCTATCTAGCTCTCTTTTGAAAGCATCCAGAGAACCGGCCTCTGGGGCAGTTATTTTCCACAGTCTCACAATTCTCTGTGCGAGAAAGAGTTTCCTCGTCTCCGTGCTAAATGGCTTACCCCTTAGTCTTAAACTGTGGCCCCTGGTTCTGGACTCCCCCAACATCGGGAATATGTTTCCTGCCTCTAGCGTGTCCAAACCGTTATCAATCTTATATGTTGCAATAAGATACCCTCTCATCCTTCTAAACACCAGAGAGCAGAAGCCCAGACGCTCCATTCGCTCAGCATATGACAGTCCCGCCATCCTGGGAATTAACTTTGTAAACCTACGCTGCACTCCCTCAATAGCAAGAATGTCCTTCCTCACATTAGGGGATCAAAACTGCACACAATACTCCAGGTGTGGTCTCACTATGGCCCTGTACAACTGCAGAACGACCTCTTTGCTCCTATACTCGAGTCCTCTTGTTATAAAGTCCAACATGCCATTCGCTTTCTTCACTGCCTGCTGTACCTGCATGCTTACTTTCAGTGACTGATGAACAAGGACCCACAGATCCCGTTGTACTTCCCCTTTTCCCAACATGACGCCATTTAGAGAGTAACCTGCCTTCCTGTTTTTGCTACCAAAGTGGATAACCTCACATTTATCCACATTAAACTTCATCTGCCATGCATGTGCCCACTCCCCCAACCTGTCCAAGTCACCCTGCATTCTCATAGCATCCTCCTCACAGTTCACACTGCCACCCAGCTTTGTGTCATCTGAATATTTGCTAATGTTACTTTGAATCCCTTCATCCAAATCATTGATGTATATTGTAAATAGCTGCGGTCCCAGCACCGAGCCTTGCAGTACCCCACTAGTCACTGCCTGCCATTCTGAAAGGGATCCGTTAATCCCTACTCTTTGTTTACTGTCTGCCAACCAATTTTCTATCCATGTCAGCACTCTACCCCCAATACCATGTGCCCTAATTTTGCCCACTAATCTCCTGTGTGGGACCGTATCAACTGCTTTCTGAAAGTCCAGGTATACTACATCCACTGGCTCTCCCTTGTCCATTTTCCTGGTTACATCCTCAAAAAATTCCAGAAGATTAATCAAGCATGATTTCCCCTTTGTAAATCCATGCTGACTCGGACCTGTTACTGCTATGCATATGTGCCGCTATTTCATCTTTTATAATTGACTCCAGCATCTTCCTCACCACCGATGTCAGGCTAACTGGTCTATAATTCCGTTTTCTCTCCCGCCTTTCTTAAAAAGAGGGATAACATTAGCTACCCTCCAATCCACAGAAATCTCCTTAGTCAGAGAGTGGTGAATCAGTGGTATTCGTTGTCACAGTAGGCTGTGGAAACCATCAGTGGATATTTTTAAGGCAGAGATAGATATATTCTTCGTTAATACAGGTGTCAGGGGTTACAGGGAGAAGGCAGGAGAATGGGGTTGGGAGGGAGAGATAGATCAGCCATGATTGAATTGTGGGGTAGGCTTGGGCCACATTGCCTCATTCTACTCCTATCACATATAAACAATAGGTGCAGGAGTAGGCCATTCGGCCCCTCGAGCGAGCACCACCATTCAATGTGATCATGGCTGATCATCCACAACCAGTACCCCGTTCCTGCCTTCTCCTCATATCCCCTGACTCCATTATCTTCAAGAGCTCTATCTAACTCTCTCTTGAAAGTATCCTGAGAACCGGCCTCCACCGCCCTCTGAGGCAGAGAATTCCACAGACTCACAACTCTCTGGGTGAAAACGTGTTTCCTCATCTCCGTTCCAAATCTCCGGCCCTTGGGGGAGTGTTTGCTAGTGCTGTCGGGGAGGATTTAAACTAATGTGGCAGGGGGATGGGAACATGAGCAGAGTACTGATTCCACACTTCGGTGCCTCCAAAGCGGAGGCGCCGAAACAGCGGTGCCGAAACGGCGGTGCCAAATGGTACGATTCCGGGGGGGGGGGTGCGTGGTTGATGTGTGACCCATTCCTTTTCTTCAGAGATGCTGCCTGTCCCACCGAGTTACTGCGGCATTTTGTGTCAATCTGCGTTGTGAACCCTCACCTGCAGTTCCATCTGACATGGTGGGAAACTGGGCAACTCAATGGGAGGAGTCAATGGAAAAGTTCCTACAATAACTTTTCTTTTGACTCCTCCCATTTCCTCCAATTCCAAGGCGTAGCTATGGGCAAAATATCTTTGGCTATCGGCATCAGCCAGTTTGTCAACTTTTAAACAGTGAGGGAAAGGCTTTTGCAGACGATGTGTATCTCTGTGGAATTCTCTGCCACAGACGGCATTGGAGTCTAATTCACTGGATGTTTTTAAAAGAGAGTTAGATTTAGCTCTTGGGGCTAATGGAGTCAGGGGATATGGGGAGAAGGCAGGAATGGGGCACTGATTGTGGATGATCAGCCATGATCACATTGAATGGCGGTGCTGGCTCGAAGGGCCGAATGGTCTACTCCTGCGCCTATTTAGCACTGGTTCTAACCGCTGTCTCTCACTCAGTCCGACACCTCCCTCTCTCTCCTCCACCCCAGTTTGTCGCTTGATTCGGGGGGTTTCCCCACAGCCTGGAGTCGGCGCCCGTTGAGCAGACGTGACCGGGACCGGGACACCGCGAGGATGCGACCCTCTGACTGCAAGGCGGTGGGTCTGCTGCGGCTGCTGGCAGGTACAGAGACAGAGAGAGGGAGAGGACACTCGGCCCGCGCGTTGCTGCTGTCCGCGGGGTCAGGAGTGGACAATTGTCAACACAAAACACCGAGTGCTGGAGGAACTCAGCGGGTCGGGCAGCAAACATCCAGTGAAACATCTGAATGGACAGGCGACCCTTTAGACTGATGGGGGAGGGAGAGAAAGCTTGAAGAGTGGTGGGGGGGGGGGGTGATGCCTGTGAAGTGATAGTTGGAAGAAGGAACTGCAGATGCTGGTTTAAACTGAAGATGGACACAAAACACTCTTTAGATAGACACTCTTTAGATTCTGGAGTAGTTCCTGAGGATTGGAGGGTAGCTATTGTAACCCCACTTTTTAGAAAGGGAGGGAGAGAGAAAACGGGGAATTACAGACCAGTTAGTCTAACATCAGTAGCAGGGAAACTGCTAGTCAGTTGTTAAAGATGGGATAGCAGCACATTTGGAGAATGGTGAAATCATTGGACAAAGTCAGCATGGAGTTATGAAAGGTAAATCATGTCTGACGAATCTTATAGAATTTTTCGAGGATGTAACTAGTAGAATGGATAAGGGAGAACCAGTGGATGTGTTATATCTGGACTTTCAGAAGGCTTTCGACAAGGTCCCACATAAGCGATTAGTAAACAAACTTAAAGCACACGGTATTGGAGGTTCAGTATTGATGTGGATAGAGAACTGGCTGGCAGACAGGAAGCAAAGCGTAGGATTTAACGTCTCCTTTTAAGAATGGCAGAAGTGACTAGTGGGGTACCGCAAGGCTCAGTGCTGGGACCCCAGCTATTTACAATATATATTAATGATTTGGATGAGGAAATTGAATGCAACATGTCCAAGTTTGCAGATGACACGAAGCTGGGGGCAGTGTTAGCTGTGAGGAGGGTGCTAGGAGGCTGCAAGATGACTTGGATAGGCTGGGGGAGTGGGCAAATGCATGGCAGATGCAGTATAATGTGGATAAATGTGAGGTTATCCACTTTGGTGGCAAAAACAGGAAAGTAGACTATTACCTGAATGGTGGCCGATTAGGAAAAGGGGAGATGCAACGAGACCTGGGTGTCATGGTAAACCAGTCATTGAAAGTGGGCATGCAGGTGCAGCAGGCAGTGAAGAAAGCGAATGGTATGTTAGCATTCATAGCAAAAGGTTTTGAGTATAGGAGCAGGGAGGTTCTACTGCAGTTGTACATGGTCTTGGTGAAACCACACCTGGAGTATTACGTACAGTTTTGGTCTCCTAATCTGAGGAAATACATTCTTGCCATAGAGGGAGAACTGAGAAGGTTCACCAGACTGATTCCTGGGATGTCAGGACTTTCATATGAAGAAGGACAGGATAGACTCGGCTTGTACTCGCTAGAATTTAGATGATTGAGGGGGTTTCTTATAGAAACTTACAAAATTCTTAAGGGGTTGGACAGGCTAGATACAGGAAAATTGTTCCCGATGTTGGGGAAGTCCAGAACAAGGGGTCACAGTTTAAGGATAAAGGGGAAATCTTTTAGGACTGAGATGAGAAAAACATTTTTTACCCAGAGAGTGGTGAATCTCTGGAATTCTCTGCCACAGAATGTAGTTGAGGCCAGTTCATTGGCTATATTTAAAAGGGAGTTAGATGTGGCCCTTGTAGCTAAAGGGATCAGGGGTATGGAGAGAAGGCAGGTACAAGATACTGAGTTGGATGATCAGCCATGATCATATTGAATGGCGGTGAAGGCTCGAAGGGCCGAATGCCCTACTCCTGCACCTATTTTCTATGTTTCTATGTAAAAAGCTGGAATAACTCAGCAGGACAGCAGCATCTCTGGAGAGAAGAAATGGGTCGAAAAAGGATCTCGACCCGAAACATCGCCCATTCCTTTTCTCCAGAGATGCTGCCTGACCCGCTGAGTTACTCCAAAATGTTGTGTCTATCTTTGGTTTAAACCAGTTGAGTTGAGTTTAGTTTATTCTCACGTGTACCGAGGTACAGTGAAAAGCTTTTGTTGTGTGCTAACCAGTCAGTGGAAAGACAATATATGTTTACACTCAAGCCATTTACAGTGTACAGATACATGATAAGGGAATAATGTCAGCATCTGCAGTTCCTTCCTACACTTAAACAAGATGGTGTGGGTTTAAGGTGAGAGGGGTCAGGTTCAATAGGTATGTGAGGAGCAATGTTTTCATGCGGGTGATGAAGCAGGCAGATACAGTGTCCATGTTGTGTTGCAGGCCTCTACACTGCGGCGCTGGCCAGCGCAGGAACGGCAGTCACCACGGGCTCCATCACCACCATCCCCGTGGGTGGGTCGGTGAGGTTCCCCCTCCTACACCACAGCCAGTGGATGTTCGAGGTGGTGAAGGGACGACTCCATCCCTATATTGGAATCCTGGCCTGGAAGTCTAGCAGCCCGGAGTCTCCGCATTGGGTCAACCCGTCCTATAGGGGCAGGGTCCGCTTCAAACAGGGCGCTTTCATCGAGCTGTGGGCCCTGAGGCCGGGTGACCAGGGGACGTACGAGATTGAGACAAGATACTATGGGAGTGAGCTGATCAACCGTGAGCTGCGCGTGGTCGGTGAGTAGCATCGTGGAGAGTGGTACAACACCCAGACTGGCCCTTCTGCCCACGTTCTCCATACTGATCCAGTGGACAATGGCCCACATCCCTCTCAACCCTTCCATATATCCACATATCCTCAATTCAGAATTTACACTCGTGGGCCCACCCTGACTTTATTCATGACTATTCTAAAGTGAATAGAACAGTTGTCGCTGGTCCCTAAGGGTTGATCAATGAAGACTGTAGTAGACTGTACCTTTACCTCCTGACCCCCTCTACTCAGCCTCCTTGCCCAAGGCTGTTGGGTCAAAGACTCGCACTTGCCCTCAACAGCTGTTATCAGGCAACATTACGAGGATGTTGCCAGGACTAGAGGGTGTGAGCTACAGGGAGAGGTTGAGTAGGCTGGGTCTCTATTCCATGGAGCGCAGGTGGATGAGGGGAGATCTTATAGAGGCGTATAAAATCATGAGAGGAATTTTATTTAGCGAATGCAAATTCCTTTAGCCAAGCAGTTGCCTCTTGATCTGCTGTATGAAGGGTGACAAGTCCTCCTTTAAGTCTTTTTTGAGGGCATGCTTCAATGATGTGTTGCATTGTTTGCTGCTCTCCACAAGCACACCGTGGGGTTGGGCTGCTGCCCCATTTGTGAAGGCTGGCCAAGCAGGGGCCATGTCCAGTCCTGAATCTATTCAGCGTCGTCCACTGCTTCCTTGGGAGATTGGTGCCAGGGACCGGTAGGGTTGGGTCTGACACCAGATGATTATTTGGGACGTCCTTGGACTCCCATTCCTTTTTCCAAGCTGATTGGGTGGTGAAATCAGCTGGTGGTGGATTCTTCCAAATTGGTCGTCTAGATGGAAGTCGAGCAGTGGGTGGGTTGAAGATGTCCATGTAAATTGGCAGATGAGGGGAGTTTTTGGTCTTTTGGAGCATCCTTTGAGTGAGGGCTACTCGCCGGATGTGTGGAGGGGCTATATTGGATAGGACAGGGAGCCAGGGGAGTGGTGTTGAGCGGATTGTTCCTGTGATGATCCTCATTGTTGAGTTCAATTGGGTGTCCACATGGTGTGTGTGGGACGACCTGGACCAAACAGGGGCGCAATATTCGGCTGAAGAAAATGCAAGGGCTAGTGCTGAAATGCGCAGTGTGGGGGCTGCTGCCCCCCACTTTGAGCCCACAAGCTTACTGAGGAGATTGTTTCTGGACTTCACCTTAGCTGCTGTTCTTTTGAGATGTTCCTTGAAGGATAGGGTCCTGTCAAGGGTCACTCCGAGGTAGGTTGGAATGGGGGCATACTTCAGCTTGGTCCTGCTCAGATAGATGTTTGGTTCTCTTGTGGCTTCTGCATTATGGAGGTGGAACACACTGGAAACCGTTTTTTCTGGGCTTGGTTTTAGGCGCCAGGTTTTGCAGTACTTGTCTAGTTTAGCAAGGTCTTCATTGAGCACCTGTTCGAATGTACCAAAATCTGGTGCTTGGAAGGCCAAACAGATGTCATCTGCATAGATGAATTTGCGGGATTTGGTGGTGGGTAGGTCATTTGTGTAAAAGTTGAACAAGGTTGGGGCTAAAACTGACCCTTGCGGGAGCCCAGTCTTCTGTGTTCTCCATGCACTCTTGTTCTGTCCAAGGTGAACTCTGAACCTGCGGTTGGAGAGCAGAGATTTGATGGTTTCTGATGCCCAGGCAGGGAGTGCTTTGGTGAGTTTTAGGAGGCCTTTGTGCCACACAGTGTCATAGGCTGCGTTGAGATCAAGGAACACTGCCCCGGTCTTCAGTTTGTTCTCGAAGCAGTTTTCAATGCAGGTGGTTAGGGCCAGAACTTGTTCTCCTGTACTGCGGTCCTTGCGGAAACCTGCCTGGTCCACACTGAGAATCTCTTCTACTCCTGGAGATATACGTTGTAGTATAAGGCGTTCTAATATTTTGAGTGGGACGCAGAGTAGAGAGATTGGGCGGTAGCTTGCTGGTAGTTTTTCGTCTTTGCCAGGTTTGGGTATAGCAATGACTTTTGCTGTCCGCCATATCTTTGGGATGGAGTTAGTCTGCATGGCTCTAGTGTAGAGTTGGGTCAGCCAGGTTAGAGCTCGGGGGCCCAGGTGTTTCATGAACTCTGGAGAGATGTTATCATAACCTGCTGCCTTTCCACATTTCAGGCCCTGCAGGACCTTCTCCAGTTCAGCCACCTCGAAGGGCTCAGGGTTTCTTTCCTTTCCAGGTGTTCGTCGAAGTGTCCTTAGCTCTGTTGCGACAGCTCTTCTAGTGGACTTGTTCTGCTATCTCAGGGTCCCCTGATGTTTTGTAGGTTTGTAGGAGGGCAGCGCTTTCTCCATCCAGGCATGGGACGTAGAGGGGACGGTAGCCTGTTGGAATTGTTTTGTGGGCGGCTTTATAGATGGCGCTGCAGAAACGGTTGTATGCTTCATCTGCAGTGATGGTGTGGAGTGGGATGGTAACAACACTCTGATCTAGAGTTTCACTGTATTTCTTCCTGTTGGCTTTGCGGAAATTCCAGCGCATCTTTCTTGCACTGTTTATGACTGGGAGGTGTAGGCCGATGTGTATGAGTGAGGGACGGTGTTGACTGTGTGGGAAATCTTCCAGGATGAGGGTCTGTGCAGGGTAATGGGTTCCATTCAAAGAGCTGACCCAGCACAGGTCAGGAGAGTAGTCCTTGTTCCACCTGGCAGAGTGGAATGTTCCTCTTTGTTTTGGATCGTGTATGAGAGCAAGGTCATTTCTGGATGCCCAGTCTGAAAGTACCTCCCCATCATGATCCGCTGCTGTGTAACCCCAGTCAGGGTGGTGGCTGTGAAAGTCTCCCACATAGATGGCAGGGTGGGGTAGGGTGGGTAGGACTTGCAGATCCCAGTTGGCACTTGGTGGCTTGTACACAGTGACAATGTGGAAACCACCAATAGTTATGGTATCCGAGAAACTTGCTATGGTCAGGTGACTTGCTTCAGCTATCTCGGAGCGCACATAGGTGGCACGTCCATGTTTGGCATTGGGAGCGTAGCACAGAAGATCAAAGCCATTGATGGTGTAACGGCCCGCTTCCTCTGTGCCAACGTGAGTCTCTTGGAGACAGATGACGTCAATGGAGTGTTGGTGGGCGAGGACTTCGATGAGGCGTCGCTTGGCTGCAGACAGGCCTTCAATATTCAGCTGTAGTATTCGGAGAGCAGGTCCAACTGCTAGGTGCTCTTGAGGCTGGTCGTTGTTGCTGCTTTCGGCTTTGGGATAATCACTAGGATTCTTTGACTTGGCTCTCAGGCGTCGTCTTGTAGAATTTAGTCTGCTGGAAGGATCATTGGCTTCCCCAGGCGAGCCTGGGTACTGACGGGGGGCGCGACGAGAACGCTGATCCATAGGATGAGAGGAATAGATCGGGTAGACGCACAGAAGTTCTTGCCCAGAGTAGGGGAATCGAGGACCAGAGGACATGGGTTCAAGGTGAAGGGGAAAATATTTAATAGGAATCTGAGGGGCAACTTTTTCACACAAAGGTGTGGTGGGTGTATGGAACAAGCTGCCGGAGGACGAAGTTGAGGCTAGAAATATCCCACAGTTTAACAAACAGTTAGACAGGTATATGGATAGGACAGGTTTGGAGGGATATGGACCAAGCGCAGGCAAGTAGGCGAATGAAGCTGGGACATGTTGGCCAGTGTGGGCAAGTTAGGCCGAAGGGCCTGTATCCGCACTGTATCACTCTGTGACTGTCCTCTCACCAACTAGAGAGCAGTCCTGACCTCGCATCTACCTCATTGGAGACACTCGGAATAGTCTTTAATTGGACTTTATCCTACACTAAACGATATTCCTTTAATGCAGTATCTGTGCATTGTGGATGGCTTGATTGTAAACTGGAATTTTTTGAAGATGTAACTGGGAAAATGGACAAGCGAGAGCCAGTGGATGTAGTGTACCTGGACTTCCGAAAGCATTTGATAAGGTCCCACAAAGGAGAATAGTGGGCAAAATTAGGGCACATGGTATTGGGGGTAGAGTGCTGACATGGAAAGAAAATTGGTTGGCAGACAGGAAGCAAAGAGTAGGAGTAAATGGGTCCTTTTCAGAATGGCAGGCAGTGACTAGCGGGGTACCGCAAGGCTCAGTGCTGGGACCCCAGCTATTTACAATATATATTAATGAACTGGATGAGGGAATTGAATGCAACATCTCCAAGTTTGCGGACGACACGAAGCTGGAGGGGCAGTGTTAGCTGTGACGAGGATACTAGGAGGCTGCAAGGTGACTTGGATAGGTTGGGTGGGTGGGCAAAGGTATGGCAGATGCAGTTTAATGTGGATAAATGTGAGGTTATCCACTTTGGTGGCAAAAATAGGAAAGTAGACTATTATATGAATGGTGGCCGATTAGGAAAAGGGGAGATGCAACGAGACCTGGGTGTCATGGTACACCAGTCATTGAAAGTAGGCATGCAGGTGCAGCGGGCAGTGAAGAAAGCAAATGGTATGTTAGCATTCATAGCAAAAGGTTTTGAGTATAAGAGCAGGGAGGTTCTACTGCAGTTGTACAGGGTCTTGGTGAGACCACACCTGGAGTATTGCGTACAGTTTTGGTCTCCTAATCTGAGGAAAGACATTCTTGCCATAGAGGGAGTACAGAGAAGGTTCACCAGACTGATTCCTGGGATGGCAGGACTTTCATATGAGGAAAGACTGGATAGGCTCGGCTTGTACACGTTGGAATTCAGAAGACTGAGAGGCGATCTTATAGAAACTTACAAAATTCTTAAGGGGTTGGACAGGCTAGATGCAGGAATATTATTCCCGATGTAGGGGAAGTCCAGAACTAGGGGTCACAGATTAAGGATAAGAGGGAATACTTTTAGGACCGAGATGAGGAATTCATTTTTTACACAGAGAGTGGTGAATCTGTGGAATTCTCTGCCACAGAAGGTAGTTGAGGCCAGTTAATTGGCTATATTTAAGAGGGATGTGGCCCTTGTGGCTAAAGGGATCAGGGGGTATGGAGAGAAGGCAGGGATGGGATACTGAGTTGGATGATCAGCCATGATCATACCGAATGGCCTACTCCTGCACCTATTTTCTATGTTTCTATGAAACAAAGAGTAGGGAGTAACGGGTCCCTTTCAGAATGGCAGGCAGTGACTAGTGGGGTAACACAAGGCTCGGTGCTGGGACCGCAGCTATTTACAATATACATCAATGATTTAGATGAAGGGATTCAAAGTAACATTAGCAAATTTGCAGATGACGTCGAGCCTAGAGGTGAGTGGGTCAGATGAGGGAGTGGGACTGAGACTGGCTCCGGTTTCAGGAGGTGTCTGACCATGACATTGGCACTCAAATACACCTGGACCATTTGCGACACTTCCATACCATTTCTAGACCGCACTATCTCCATCGCAGGTGATAGACTTCTGACCGACATCCACTATAAACCCACTGACTCCCATGGCTATCTGGACTACACTTCTTCCCACCCTGCTTCCTGTAAGGACTCCATCCCTTACTCCCAATTCCTCCGTCTACGCTGCATCTGCACCCAGGATGAGGCGTTCCACACCAGGGCATCCGAAATGTCCTCATTCTTCAGGGAACGGGGGTTGCCCTCTTCTACTATAGATGAGGCTCTCACTGGGGTCTCCTCAATACCCCGTAACACGGCTCTCTCTCCCCATTTCCCGACTCGCAACAAGGGCAGAGTCCCCCTAATCCTCACCTTCTACCCCACCAGCCGTCACATACAACAAATCTCCTCCAACATTTTCGTCACCTCCAACGGGATCCCACCACTGGCCACATCTTCCCATGTCCTCCACTGTTAGCTTCCCGCAGAGACCGCTCCCTCCGTAACTCCCTGGTCAATTCGTCCCTTCCCACCCAAAGCACTCGCTCTCCTGGCACTTTCCCTTGCTACCGCAGGAGATGCAACACTTGTCGCTTTACCTCCCCCCTCGACTCCATTCAAGGACCCAAGCAGTCTTTCCAGGTGCGGCAGAGGTTCACCTGCATCTCCTCCAACCTCATCTATTGCATCCGCTGCTCTAGGTGTCAGCTGCTCTACATCGGTGAGACTAAGCGTAGGCTTGGTGATCGCTTCGCCCAACACCTCCGCTCGGTCCGCAATAACCAACCTGATCTCCCGGTAGCTCAGCACTTCAACTCCCCCTCCCATTCCGAATCCGACCTTTCTATCCTGGGGCCTCTTCCATGGCCAGAGTGAGTCCCACCGTAAATTGGAGGAGCAGCACCTCACATTCCGCTTAGGCAGTTTACACCCCAGCGGTATGAACATTGACTTCTCCAATTTGAGGTAGTCCCTGCTTCCCCTCCCTTTCTCAGCTCTGCCTCAGCCCACAGTCTCCGCCTCTTCCTTTCTTCTTCCCGCCCCCCCCCCCCGCACACTCACATCAGTCTGAAGAAGGGTCTCGACCTGAAACGTTGCCTATTTCCTTCGCTCCATAGATGCTGCCTCACCCGCTGAGTTTCTCCAGCATTTTTGTCTACCTGTGACATTGGTCTGACCATGACATTGGCTTCTGTAAATACTCCCTGGTGTGTAGGTTAGAGCTCATGTACGGGGTGGTCATTGGTCGACATGGACTCGGTGGCCAAATGGCCTTTCTTCACGTTGTATCTCTAGCTCCGAACTCTGGGTTCACCGCTGAGATGAGGAATGTATTTAGTCAGAGGGAGTTGAATCTGTAGAGTTCATTGTCGCACACGGCGGTGGAGGCCAAGTCATTGGGTACTTTTAAAGTGGAGATTGACAGATTCTGTATGCGGGTTATGGGGAGAGGGCAGGAGAATGGGGTTAGGAGGCAATGGCATTGATTGAATGGCAGAGTAGACTTGATGGGCCGAATGGCCTAATTCTGCTTCTATCACTAATGACCTGTCTGACTTTATCTTGTCCAGGGTCGTGGAGTGGTCGGCAGATCGCTGTCGCTGTGCTGATGGCTGTCATGCTGGTTCTCATTCTTGCCTTCATTATCCTCGCTGTCTGGCATTATGTATCGATGCAGAATGCCATGCAACCTGCCGTGAGTTTCCCCACCGTCAAATTCTCAGTTCATAGTCATAGTGAGTTGGACTCCAAATCTGTGGAGCAACAGGAGACTGCTTTCCTCCAGTCTAAGGGAATTGAAGAGGGCAACAACAACATCGAGGCATGTCACCCTCTGCCTCAGGAAAACATGACTGACAACCCGGCCATAATAATAATTGAAGTCTTGTGAACAGAAAGCATAAAACCGCACTGTGAAGGCAAGGAAAAAACTGAAGGGATCAGATGTCTAGTTGAATGAACATCTGACAACAGGAATGTGGACATTGCCAGAAAGGCACGCTTCATGAGAAACCAGAGGAAGATTCAATCTACATGGACGGCAAACTGCAAAGTCTTCATAAAACTGAACGGAACACCTGAAGAGTCTAGAGTGCTGGTCATCAGAGATATGGAGGAATTGGAGAAATACCAGTGAGACCAAAAGAACATCACAACAAGATAATGGAAAAGCGATGGACTAAATAAATACACCACACACTACCATGACAAGTTCTGAAAGAAGTCATTTATCTCAGTCGGGAGATAATGATGAACCATGAACAACAAAGATGACCGAATATGATAAACTGGGTTTGAAAACTTTTCAACAGCCTGTGCTGTACTTTTCTATGTTCTATAAGTATCTTGTTATAAACTTTACCAACGTCTATGTACACAACATCTACCCAATCCCCATTGACTATTGTTGCATCTGTTGCTCTTTGGGAAACTTATTTATAACACCAGCTGCCTGTCATGTAAGCCTCTGCTTGATGTAACGAAGGCCACTGGTGTTGGTTCATTGCTGTATGTGTACAGAGATACAATGGCAAACTCCTGTCTCTATCTCCTGCCGACCTGACCACCTCACCCCCCCCCCTCCCCTTGACCCCCCACCCCACCTCTCTCCATCACCCTCCCTCAAACACCTCTCCCTCGGGGCGATGGCAGCCGGGAGGGGAAACGGAAGTTAGACACAAAATGCCGCAGTAACTCGGCAGGACAGGCAGCATCTCTGGAGAGCTGCCTGTCCCATTGAATTACTCCAGCATTTTGTGTCTATCTTCCCTGTTTCCAACGCCCGACCACCTCACCTCTCCCAATCCCCCCTCCGCCCCCTCAACTTTTAAACAGTGAGCTGCAGAGAGAGAGAGAGGGAGAGTCTGTTTATGCAGACTCACTGTTTAAAAGCCTCATGATTCGGGATGAAAGTCTATATTACTAAAACTAAGATCTTGACCGCTTTCGACTTACTGTTTCGTGATTTCCAAGGAAACGACGCCACCTATGGCCGACATTTTTGGCCACCTTGCTCAGAGTCCCCCGCCGCCGTACTGGACCGGAGGATGTTTCCCATCGATGAAAAATCAGAGAGTTATTAATGTTTTTTAAAAAATCGCCATTCTCTCTGCTGCCCCCGCTGGCGGCAGGGGGAAGGGACTATAAAACCCGGAAGTGCCGTGCCTCACTCAGTCTCTGCGAGATGGAGGAAGCGAGAGGGTCACGGCTCTCTGAGCTGCGAATAACCTCGATGTGGTTGTAAAGTGGCTGCCAAATTGTTTGCCTTGCCTTTTAAAAACGTTTGTGTTCAGAAAATGCATTGGTTGTCAAGTGGCTGCCAAATTGTTTGCCTTGCCTTTTGAAAAGTTTGTTTAAAACGCCTATTCGTTCGCTCCATAGATGCTGCCTCACCCGCTGATTTTCTCCAGCTTTTTTGTCTACCAATGGGATACCACCACTGGCCACATCTTCCCATCTCCTCCCCTGTCGGCTTTCCGCAGAGACCGCTCCCTCCGTAACTCTCTGGTCAATTTGTCCCTTCCCACCCAAACCACCCCCTCTCCGGGCACTTTCCCTTGCAACCGCAGAAATGCTACACTTGTCGCTTTACCTCCCCCCTTGACTCCATTCAAGAACCCAAGCAGTCGTTCCAGGTGCGGCAGAGGTTCACCTGCACCTCCTCCAACCTCACCTATTGCATCCGCTGCTCTAGGTGTCAGCTGCTCTCCATCGGTGAGACCAAGCGTAGGCTTGGCGTTCGCTTCACCCAACACATCCGCTCGGTTCGCATTAACCAACCTGATCTCCCGGGAAGGACATTCTTGCTATTGAGGAGTGCAACGTTGGTTTACAAGGTTAATTCCCGGGATGGCGGGACTGTCATATGCTGAGAGAATTGAGTGGCTGGGCTTGTACACTCTGGAGTTTAGAAGGATGAGGGGATCTTATTGAAACATATAAGATGGTTAAGGGGTTGGACACGCTAGAGGCAGGAAACATGTTCCCGATGTTGGGGGAGTCCAGAGCCAGGGGCCACAGTTTAAGAATAAGGGGTAAGCCATTTAGAACGGAGACGAGAAAACCTTTTTCTCACAGAGAGTTGTGAGTCTGTGGAATTCTCTGCCTCAGAGGGCGGAGGAGGCCGGTTCTCTGGATACTTTCAAGAGAGAGCTAGATAAGGCACTTAAAGATAGCGGAGTCAGGGGATATGGGGAGAAGGCAGGAATGGGGTACTGATTCGGGAAGATCAGCCATGATCACATTAAATGGCATTGCTGGCTCGATGGGCCGAATGGCCTACTCCTGCACCTATTGTCTATTGTTTATTGGCTGAGCAATTCAACTCCCCCTCCCATTCCAAATCCGACCTTTCTTTCCTGAGCCTTCTCCATGGCCAGAGTGAGGCCCACCATAAATTGGAGGAGCAGCACCTCATATTTCGCTTGGGCAGTTTACACCCCAGCTGTATGAACATTGACTTCTCCAATTTCAGGCAGTCCCTGCTTTCTCCTCCCCTTCCCAGCTCTTGTCAGCCCACTGTCTGCCTCTTCCTTTCTTCTTCCCGTCTCCCCCACCCACAGATCAGTCTGAAGAAGGACCTCAACCCGAAACGTTGCCTATTTCCTTCGTTCCATAGATGCTGCCTCACCCGCTGAGTTTCTCCAGCATTTTTGTCCACCCATTCTCACAAGTTCTGTTAACCCACTTTCCTCACTCACTCCCGACACATTAGGGGCAATTCTACAGAGACATGTTAACCTACAAAGCCAATGCGTCTTTGGGATGTGGGAGGAAACCCACACGCTTGCAGGGAGAATGTGTAAATTCAACACAGACAGTGCCTGAGGACAGGATCGAACACATATCTCTGGCGTGTGAGGCAGCAAGTCTACCAGCTGTGCCATTATATTTTGTTTTCCAACATTCAAAAAATTATACGTTGATAACTTTGGTTACTAAAAAAAAGAAACTATCCATTTCAGTCTTAAATCTCTAAGTGACGCTATGTTCCCCATTACAGCTACTGTATGTTTTAATTCAGTTCAAGACTACGGGGCAGTACATTGGCCATAAAGTTGCTGCCTAAAAGTGCCAGAGACCCGGAATTGATCCAGAATATGGGTGCCGTCTATATTCAGTTTTCTCCTTTTCCCTTTGATCGCATGGGTTTTCTCCGGGTGCTCTTGTTTCCTTCCACATTCCAAAGGTGTGCAGGAACATATTTCAGACCCAACCCAAAATGTAATATTTTCCTTTTATCCAGAGATTCTGACTGACCTGTTGACTTACTCCAGCTTTTTGTGTCGATCTTCAGTTTAAACCAGCATCTGCAGTTCTTTCCTACACACACGATACTATACGATAGAACTTTATTAATCCCAAGAGGGAAATTGTGTGTGTGGGTATATATATAATACACACGCATATATATATATATATTTATATAGTTATATATTCATATATAAATATACACCGTTTTGTTTTCTCGTTTATATCATTGTTTACAGAGTACTATGTTTACATATTCTGTTGTGCTGCTGCAAGTAAGGATTTCATTGTTCTAACTGGGACGTGAGAGAATAAAACACTCTTGACTTACGTCAGGTGGTCGGCATGGACTCGGTGGGCCGAAGGGCCTGTTTCCACGATGTATTTTTAAAATAAACTAAAAACACTAAAGCCAGAGGGAGTCTAAAGAAGGGCCTCTACCGAAACGTCACCCAATTTCTTCTATCCAGAGATGCTGGCTGCTCCATGGAGTTCCCCCGCACAATTAAAGCATGGATTAGTCTTCACCCTACCATTGTTACCCAGCCAGACGCAATTAAATTTAAGGTAGCTTTTATTTTCCCCAAGAACCCTTTTTTGCTTAAGTCCAAGTCAAGTCAAGAGAGTTTTGTCATGTGTCCCAGATATGACAATGAAATTCTTGCTTGCTGCAGCACAACAGAATATGTAAACATAATACAGAACAGGAGATACAAGTTCAGTGTGTTTATATACCATAGACCATATATATACACAATAAATAAACAGTTCTGCAGTTGTATAGGGACTGGGACGTGAGAGAATAAAACACATCTGGAGTATTGCGTACAGTTTTGGTCTCCTAATTTGAGGAAGGACATACTTGTGATTGAGGCAGTGCAGCGTAGGTTCACGAGATTGAATCCTGGGATGGCGGGACTGTCATATGAGGAAAGATTGAAAAGACTAGGCTTGTATTCACTGGAGTTTAGAAGGATGAGGGGGAATCTTATAGAAACATAAAATTATAAAAGGACTGGTCAAGCTAGATGCAGGAAAAATGTTCCCAATGTTGGGCGAGTCCAGAGCCAGGGGCCACACAGTCTTAGAATAAAGGGGAGGCCATTTAAGACTGAGGTGAGAAAAAACTTTTTCACCCAGAGAGTTGTGAATTTGTGGAATTCCTGCCACAGAGGGCAGCGGAGGCTAAATCATTGGCTGGATTAAGAGAGAGTTAGATAGTGCTCTAGGGGCTTGTGGAATCAAGGGATAGGGGGAGAAGGCAAGCACGGGTTATTGATTGGGGACGATCAGCCATGATCACAATGAATGGCGGTGCTGGCTCAAAGGGCCAAATGGCCTCCTCCTGCACCTAATTTTTATGTATCTAGATAAAGTGCAATGAGCAGTTATTGTTCAGAGTTTGGAGTTTGGTGGTGGGGGATCCACTCCAGTTAAAATTCCATTTGGAATATTTTTAGAGGAAACCAAGAAGCAAGAGTTAATCCAGGAGCTGCTCCAGCTCCAGGGAGTGATTTTGCGTTGGGTTTCAGCGGTCGCGGGCAGCGGCGACCGGATAGCAATGGCGGCCAGATGCACCACAATGCAAAGGGGAGGGGGAGGGAGAAAGTGCCCGGCGCCGACCATTTGCCGTGGCAGCGCGCATGTGCAGGGCGGCCGGCGACGTGCTGCCGTGGTTGTGCGCATGTGCAGGGGAGGATGCTGGTCCTCCCTATTGGGTCCGCACACGTTGCGCCGCGTCCCCGCTTCGCTTTATTTAAGCGTGCGCACTCTTAGTTCCGTTTCCACGCGATGGACCCTACACGGTCCGCTTGCAGAGAGACAGATACATAGAAAATAGGTGCAGGAGTAGGCCATTCTGCCCTTCGAGCATGCACCGCCATTCGATATGATCATGGCTGATCATCCACAATCAATACCCCGTTCCTGCCTTCTCTCCATACCCCCTGATCCCTTTAGCCACAAGGGCCACATCTAACTCCCTCTTAAATATAGCCAATGAACTGGCATCAATTACCTTCTGTGACAGAGAATTGCAGAGAATTCACCACTCTGTGTGAAAAACGTCGGGAACAATCTTCCTGCATCTAGCCTGTCCAACCCCATAAGAATTTTGTACGTTTCTATAAGATCCCCTCTCAATCTCCTAAATTCTAGCGAGTATAAGCCAAGTCTATCCAGTCTTTCTTCATATGAAAGTCCTGACATCCCAGGAATCAGTCTGGTGAACCTTCTCTGCACTCCCTCTATGGCTATAATGTCCTTCCTCAGATTTGGAGACCAAAACTGTACGCAATACTCCAGGTGTGGTCTCACCAAGACCCTGTACAACTGCAGTAGAACGTCCCTGCTCCTATACTCAAATCCTTTTGCTATGAAAGCTAACATACCATTCGCTTTCTTCACTGCCTGCTGCACCTGCATGCCTACTTTCAATGACTGGTGTACCATGACACCCAGGTCTCGCTGCATCTCCCCATTTCCTAATCGGCCACCATTTAGATAATAGTCTGCTTTCCTGTTTTTGTCACCAAAGTGGATAACCTCACATTTATCCACATTAAACTGCATCTTCCAAACATTTGCCCACTCACCCAGCCTATCCAAGTCACCTTGCAGTCACCTAGCATCCTCCTCACAGCTAACACTGCCCCCCCCCCCCCCCCCCAGCTTAGTGTCATCCGCAAACTTGGAGATGTTGCCTTCAATTCCCTCATCCAGGTCATTAATATAAATTGTAAATAGCTGGGGTCCCAGCACTGAGCCTTGCGGTACCCCACTAGTCACTGAGGCCCAGCACTGAGCCTTGCGGTACCCCACTAGCCTCGAGGCCCTGAACACAGTAAAGATTATGGTGCCCCCATATATATATATGTAATTCAAATTAAAAACAATACTAACTTTCTCTGTCTCAGTCTCTGCAGGGCACGAAATTAACGTTTGCCCGGTGGCAAATGGGCACCTAAAGGGCCGGTCCCACCAGCATGCGGCAAGCGCTACCAAATCGGAAGCGGGGGCCGCGCGGAGGTCGAGTACGGCCGTCGATGCGGCAGGCCGTTGCCGCACAGAATTTTTGAAGCGTCAGTATTTCGGAGACCCGCGCGGCTCCCGCGATCGAAGTGGGAGCGGCCCCGCGATCTCCGCGCGGCCCCCGCACGGCCCCCGCTTGCGTTTAGGTCGCGCTTGCCGCATGGAGTCGCATGCCCGTGGGACAGGCCCTTAACGTCCCACCGGGAAACCTAAAAGTCGTGTCATTTTGCCCGGCTTGGCAATGGCAAGCACCCGGCACACCTGCCGTTCAACTCTGAGCGGGGCCCCCCTCTCTACCTCTCTCTCTATCTGTCTCTGTCTCTGTCTCTGTCTCTGTCTCTGTCTCTCTCTCTCTCTCTCTCTCTCCGTCTCAGCCCGCCATCCGTGTCCGGGCCGCCGGGTCTCCGCTCTCCGGTCGCTCCTCATCCGCCGGCACGGCCGGCCGCCTTGCACATGCGCACTGCCACAGCCAGCATTCCCTCGGGTGCCCTGCACATGCGCACTGCCACGGCCAGCACTTCTTCACACAAGGGGAACCAAGAGTGATGGGGCGGCGTATCTCCCCCAGGTCCGCGCTCGATCTTCACCCTGCCGGGTCCGCGCTCCGTCTTCACCCTGCCGGGTCCGCTCTCGATCTTCACCCTGCCGGGTCCGCGCTCTGCCTTCACCCTGCCGGGTCCGCGCTCGATCTTCACCCTGCCGGGTCCTCGTTCCAGCTCCACTCTGCCGGGTCCGCGCGAGGGAGGAAAGGACCAAAGATACTAGAGGATACTCTAGTATCTTTGGAAAGACAGCGAACTTCTTCACCCAGAGAGTTGTGGATCTATGGAATTCTCTGCCATAGAAGGCAGTGGAGGCCAATTCACTGGATGCTTTCAAGAGAGTTAGATAGAGTTAAAGATAGCGGAGTCAGGGGATACGGGGAGAAGGCAGGAACGGGGTACTGATTGGGGATGATCAGCCATGATCACAGCGAAGGGCTTGAAGGGCCGAATGGCCTACCCGTGCACCTATGTTTCTTTGTCTCCTTGCCCGTCCACTTTTGTTCCCCGAGGTTTTTTTAAAATATTATATTATTACCTTTATCAAAAAATAAAATTAAACATACAGAGTATTAACACAAACAAAGACTGCCTATGTACAAACAACAAATTAATATAATGCCAACTTTATCAACAAGACTCTCGACCTCCCGCGGCGACCAGCGTTCACGGACGGCCTCCAAAGTCCCCGTGGACACCGCGTGTGTGTTCCCTCTCCAGGGACACGCGGGCACGGACGTAGGCCCGGAAAAGGGGCAGGCAGCCGACCCCGGTGTGGCCATCGAGTACCCGCTGCCAGGACCCGCGAATGGCCATCGTGACCAGGCCCAAGAGCAGACGGACAGGGAGATCCCCGCCCTCCCTCCCGACCCGACCCCCCTCTGTACCGGGTGCCCAAATATCAGGAGTGTGGGGCTAAAATGTAGCCAACACTTGAGGAGCAGCCCCTTCAGACAGTCGAACAGGGGCTGCAACCTCTCACACTGCACGTAGACATGGAACACGGTCTCTTCCTCGCCGCAGAAGTGACAGGCGGCTGGCGAGTCCGTGAGCCGGCACAAGTACCTGTTACAGGCCAAGCCATGTGCAACACTCTCCACCAATGTAAAGGGGGAGGACTCCCTTATAGAGAGACCTCCACTGAGGACCAGTCCCGCCGTCAGGTGGTAACACGGACCGCCAGGGCGTGTGTGGACGGAAGACAAGGGCGAGGAAGTGTAGAGTGTGCAGGAGCAGCCTGTACAACATGCGCCTCTCCACGTCACGGAACGGCACGCTGGGCATCTCGGAAAGGCGGCTCATGTTGCGTGGGGCCGGCTCTCGGGAAGGGACCCGAGCCGTAGAACCTATGAGCAATTCCGACGGAGCGGGGGTAAGCTGGGCCGGAATCGCTTCACGCTCACGCCTCTACTCGATACCCACCGTGACAGGGTGAGGACTGGCCACCCTCGCAGCCACAACACCCCCCCCCCCCTGTGGAGCAGCGCCCTGGCTGAAGATGACCAGATTCCTGGCTGTAAGTAGATCTCGATAAAAGCCAGGCAACTGTCGACTGATGCCCGCTACCGGGAGCTGTGTGCCCTCCTGGAGGCAGCGACCCTGTTGGGAAAAGTACGTCGCCAGCACGTGCCATCTAGGAGGACACTCGGAACACATATACCTCCGCAGGGTCCTGAGACGGAGAGCCGCCACCTGGGTACGGACGCAAACCATTGCCTGACCACCCTCCTCCAATGGGAGACTCAGAACCCCAGCAGAGACCCAATGATTCCTCTCATCCCCAGAAGAAGTTCAACCTCCTCTGGATCATGGTGACAAATAAAGAGGGTGGGACCAGAGTGGCCAGCCGGTACCACAACATAGAGGCCACCAGCTGGTTTATGACCAATGCTCTCCCCCAGTAAGAGAGCACGCCAAGGAGGTCTGACCAACGCCCTGGCCGGGCGACGACTCTTGCCTCTAGATCCTACTAGTTCACCGGCCAAGCCCCCTCAGTGGGACTCAGGTAGACCCCCAGGTAGAGGAGGTGTGTGCTGCTCCACACATATGCTGTCACTCTCGTCTATTTTTTTCAAGGACTTTATTCAGCAAAATGCATAATACAGCATATCAAAAGTACAATCAAAAGTTACAATACATCAAGCAATCATTATTATATAGAAACATAGAAAATAGGTGTAGGAGTAGGCCATTCGGCCCTTTGAGCCTGCACCGCCATTCAATATGATCATGGCTGATCATCCAACTCAGTATCCTGTATGTGCCTTCTCTCCATACCCCCTGATCCCTTTAGCCACAAGGGCCACTCTCTGTGTGAAAAATGTTTTTCTCATCTCGGTCCTAAAGGATTTCCCCTTATCCTTAAACTGTGACCCATAGTTCTGGACTTCCCCAACATCGGGAACAATCTTCCTGCATCTAGCCTGTCCAACCCCTTAAGAATTTTGTAAGTTTCTATAAGATCCCCCCTCAATCTTCTAAATTCTAGCGAGTACAAGCCGGGTCTATCCAGTCTTTCTTCATATGAAAGTCCTGACATCCCAGGAATCAGTCTGGTGAACCTTCTCTATACTCCCTCTATGGCAAGAATGCTTTTCCTCAGATTAGGGGACCAAAACTGGGGACTTCCGGTGGCGCCATGAAGTGGTGAAGGCGCAGCATTGAGCTCAGCTCCCCTAAAATTGCCAAAATAGCGTAAATAGCCGTTTTTAAAGTCGGGACCGATTTAAAAGCATGCACCGGTGCTGCTTGGCGTCGCGGGAGTGACGTCATCAGACAACGTCGATAAAATCAGAGTTTTAACGGGACCTTTAGATGAGTAAAGGAAAACATCAACGGGGACTCAAGAAATCGACTATCAGACTCCAGCTTCAAGAAGATTTGGAAGCTCTTCAAACAACAACTGAAAGCTCAGAAGAAGAGCCTGATTCTCAACAAGCAGTATCCGAAATGGCTACAAGAGGAGAGACAAAAGGGAAAGAAAAGGAGAAAGGGATGAAGCAGTGGGAACAAACGGTAAGAGCTAATCTTACTAAAGATCTTACCAGAGATCTCACTAAGGAATTTTCCAAAATGCTCACCAGTATGAATAATACACTGGAGAATAATCTCTCTAAAATGGAGGTTAACCTGTATAAGAAAATAGATACTGCGCATAATGAATCAAAGGAACAGTATGACTCTATGAAGCAGCAGTTCATGGACCTGGATCAGAGGACAACAAAAGAATTTGCGAGAATGGAATATGATTATAATAAGAAAATTGATGAGCTGACTGAAGGAGTCGATAAGTCGATAGAAGATATGAAGGTTGAAATGCGTGAGATGTCTCAGGAAATATCGACCTTGAAAATAGAACAGGGTGCTAATCGGGAGCAATTGAATAAACTGACTGATAAATGTCAAGATTTGGAAGCTAGATCAAGGAGACAGAACTTAAGGATTATAGGAGTAAAGGATGGACAAGAGTATGGAATTCTAATGACCGAACTTGTCACTAAAATACTCAAAGATGTCTTTAAGTTGAAGGAAACCCCGAGGATTGATGTGGCACATCGGGTAGGTCGCTTCCGAAGAGAAACAAATGCTCCCCCAAGACAGATCATTGTGAAATTTTTGGACATTTCAACCCTGGAAAAACGTATGAAGATGATACCGCATGGGGAGAAGCTCACATTTGATGGAGAGACTGTCAGATTATACAGGGACTATCCACGCGAAATACTGGAGAAAAGGAATCAGTTTAAAAGAGCAAGTAGTATTCTGCAAGGACAACATAATGTGAAATACGGGCTGGTGTATTCAGCGAAGATGAAAATTACACACAACTCTACTCAACGCGATTTCACGGATCCTTTTTTTATTTATTTTTTATTTTATTTATTAGAAGTACATTAAACTACAACAAATTACATTAGTACTCATGTATATCTTATTACAATTAATGTACTCCGTCATTTTTTAAAAATAATAAAGAGAAAAGGTTGAAATTAAGAGAAAAGAGAAAGTGAAGGAAAATAGTGAAGGTGTAAAAACATGTCAACAGGAAAGAACAGAGACCCTGTAGAAAAGAAATTAAAGAGAAAAGATTAACAGATAGACCCTAAAGAAGAAAAAAAGAGAAAGTAGAAAAAAGAGAAAAACAAGTACTTTATTATGAGCATCGCGCAAATGGGATATACCAACTCGCCACCTTTCATCCCCCTTTACCTGACATCGGTACGTTTTAAAGTACTTTTGCACCTTATGCTTGTAATAATTCTATAAATGCAGACCACGTCAGATGGAAGTGATCTTATTTGCCTGCCAGGAGGAGTCTTATCTCTTCTAGGTGTAATGTTTCAAACATATTTGAAATCCATATGTTTATAGTTGGTATTGGAGCGTTTTTCCAGAATTTTAGGATAAGCTTTTTTCCAGTTATTAACCCGTAATCAACTAATTTCTTTTGAAACACATTTAGTTCAGGGATATCTTCCGTTGTTCCGAAGATAATCCACTTTCACGGATCCTGATTTGGCATTTAATTACGCACAGGAAATTGTAAAGAAAATAGAAAAAAGAGAAGCGAAGGTTGATGATTAAACTTTTTGATGGAAAACTGTTGTAATTAAGATGGCGGAACTGCTCTACACATTAACCAGACAGGCTAATCTGTCAGGAATCTGTTTTCAACAACAGAGCCCTAGTTTCACCTGGAATGGATAAGTGGAAGAGAAACAAGTGGAAAGAGGACATTTTGAAGTAATGCGATCAGATTCGAACGAAATTCAAAGGAAATTATGGACTTAAGAAATGTTTTAATTAATACAGTATATATGTAATGTAAAGAATTAACTAAGCATATAAACTTAATATTACTAATTGATGGTTATGCTATTATACTAATATTATACTAATATGATTAACCAATGTATTAACTAATGGATTTTGGGGGATAAGGGGCCTATAGAGGGTGAGAGGATTATTATTAACAGATAAATAATTTTAATAAAGCTGAAAGGAAATGAAATATAATTTAGGATCTATACTAACACATTATAATTAATGAAAAGGGATATAAGAATATTATAACATCATAAACCTGTGGGAAGAAAGAGGCGTTAATGATTTGGAATAGTTCCAGAGGTTTGGGCTGGAAGATGGTTGTATTTAAGATAAGAAATTTAACCCTTGAAACAGGCTGGTAATTAAGGGAAAGATGAATAAATTTGGATACAGGGACAGGGCCTGTTTTTATGTTTTACGATTCCACGACTCTGTGATATTGAGCAAGCACCATAGAAGGTTTAAAATCTGGGTACATAAGAGAATATTTGAAATAGTATAGATGATGATAACTTTCTATTGATGATATTATTTTTTTGTTTTATTCGGCCTGACCGGATACATTTTTGCTAATGATTTTTGTTTTGTTTTGATATAGTAAGATGAAACGGCATGTAGTCATAAATGACATTGTATCTAGGCGGCTGAGCTCAATGTATAATTCCAACTACGGAGGTCAATCAATTTTTGGCCATCATAGATGGCATCTTGTATTTAAGGTATCACCTTTTTGTTACCTTAGTTAAACGCACTTTTTTTTTGTATTCACTTTTATGTGGCTTATCTAATAATTTTTCTTTCTTTCTTCACTATTTCTCAACACACTTTTCTCTTTTTCTCATGGAGGTTCAATATATGGAGGAGAGGTAAAATAACTTCAGAAGTATGGGATGATACCCAAATACACAAAAGCCTGAGGTACTTAACTACACCACATGAAGCAAAATCAACAAAACCAATGCAAGATAATAGGAAAAAAAAGAATGGAGGATTCACATTCTGTAGTTGGAATATTAGGGGTGCGAATGATCCAATTAAAAGGGGCAAGATTCTGGCCCAGTTTATATCTTTAAATGTGGACATAGCTTTTCTGCAAGAAACTCATACGAAACTACAAACACAGATGAGACTAAGGGCAAACTGAAAAGGCCAAACTTATCACTCGTCATTTACTGCTAAAGCTAGAGGAACGGCTATTATTATTCGGAAAGGTATAACATTTATATTAAAGAATACTATATCTGATAAAGAAGGAAGGTACATGATAGTGGCGGGAGAAATTTATTCTACACCAGTGACTCTGATAAATATTTATGCTCCAAATTTTGATAACCCCCAATTTTTAAAGAAAATTATGGATATAATAGATGAGTATAATTATCAAAATGTAATACTAGGGGGGGACTTTAACTGTGTTATAGATTCATATTTAGACAAATCAATAAAATTAAGGAAGGGTAGCGTCAAATCCAAATCTAGTGAATTCTTAAACATATATAAAAAACATTAATATAACAGATGTATGGAGAATAGTTAATCCAACCGGAAGGGAATACTCGTTCTACTCATCAGTACACAAAACCTATTCAAGAATTGATTATTTTTTAGTGGATACAAAGTTAATACCATATAAGATTAATCCTAAATATCACAGTAGTATTATCTCTGATCACTCCCCGTTGACTTTTACTTTAAAACTTGAGGGAATGCCAGGTATAAAATCCTTTTGGAGATTTAACACACAAATAGCTAATAACTCACAAGGTTACATAGACATAGACATAGACATAGAAAATAGGTGCAGGAGTAGGCCATTCGGCCCTTCGAGCCTGCACCGCCATTCAATATGATCATGGCTGATCATCCAACTCAGTATCCTGTACCTGCTTTCTCTCCATACCACCTGATCTCTTTAGCCACAAGGGCCACATCTCACTCCCTCTTAAATATAGCCAATGAACTGGCCTCAACTACCTTCTGTGGCAGAGAATTCCAGAGATTCACCACTCGCTGTGTGAAAAATGTTTTCCTCATCTCGGTCCTAAAAGATTTCCCCCTTATGCTTAAACTGTGACCCCTTGTTCTGGACTTCTCCAACATCGGGAACAATCTTCCTGCATCTAGCCTGTCCAACCCCTTAAGAATTTTGTACGTTTCTATAAGATCCCCCCTCAATCTTCTAAATTCTAGCGAGTACAAACCGAGTCTATCCAGTCTTTCTTCATATGAAAGTCCTGACATCCCAGGAGTCAGTCTGGTGAACCTTCTCTGTACTCCCTCTATGGCAAGAATGTCTTTCCTCAGATTAGGAGACCAAAACTGTACGCAATACTCCAGGTGTGGTCTCACCAAGACCCTGTACAACTGCAGTAGAACCTCCCTGCTCCTATACTCAAATCTTTTTGCTATGAATGCTAACATACCATTCGCCTTCTTCACTGCCTGCTGCACCTGCATGACTACTTTTAATGACTGGTGTACCATGACACCCAGGTCTCGTTGCATCTCCCCTTTTCCTAATCGGCCACCATTCAGATAATAACGAGTATTTAAAACAATAGTTACGAGTATTTAAAACAGCAAATGAAATTCTTTTTTTGTGACAAATGAGACACCAGGTATTTCACCATCTTTATTATGGGAATCTTTTAAGGCATTCATCCGTGGAGTTATAATTTCATATCAAAGTTTTCAAAATAAAAAAAATATGACTGAACATGGACGTTAGAAAAGGAAATTAAACTATTAGAATTAGGTAACGCAAAAGACCCAACTATAGATAAACATAATAAGATTACATTATTGAAATTTGAACATAATCGAATATTATCGGCAAGAGTAATAAGATTATTTCAGAGCACAAAACAAGTACAGTTTGAATTTGGGGATAAACCACATAAACTTCTAGCACGACAATTGAAGAAGCAAGAAAAGGATAAAACTATTATTAAAATTAAATCAGAGAACGGGGAACTATTAACTTTACCTAAGGACATTAATAAAAGGTTCGCGCAATTTTATCAACATTTATATACATCTAAAACTAAAATAGAAGACAATAAAATTATAAATTTTTTTAGATAATTGTAATTTGCCAAAATTGGATATCTTAGAACAAGAGGAATTAGGAGCTCAGATCACAAGTGAAGAAATAAGAGAAACAATAAAAGAACTGAAAAATGGGAAGACACCAGGGCCAGACGGTTTTAATAATGTATTTTATAAAAAATTTCAGGAGTTAATGGTCCCACGATTACTTAAATTATACATGTATGCTTTTACCGAAAAGAAATTACCAGAAACATTAGCAGAATCTACAATTACGCTTATATCAAAAAAAAGATAAATATTTAGAAGATCCAGGCTCGTACAGAGCTATATCACTTTTAAATACAGATCAGAAAATTTTAGCAAAGACTTTAGCAAGAAGATTGAGTAAATATATTAATAAATTGATAAACCCGGACCAAACGGGGTTTATACCTAAAAGACAATCATTTAATAATTTGAGACGACTTTTTAATTTAATGTATTCACATAAAGTGGAAAAGGAAGACATCAGTTATATCTTTGGATGCAGAGAAAGCATTAGATGAGGTAGAGTGGCAATATTTATACATAGTACTCCAAAAATTTAGTATGGGAGATAATTTTATTAGATGGGTAAAATTATTATATGATAAACCGATGGCAAGAATATTAACTTCTGGAGACAGAGGGGGGTTGGAGCCCGTCCTCTCAGTGATGGGGAAGCCACCTCTCGGAGATGAGGAAGGGATCACCTCTGGCAGGTGCTACTGGGTGGTGGATGTGGGCAGCAACTCCGAATGGGACCTGGGAGTTGCCTCCAAACAGGCGGAGAAGAGCGCCAGGAGCTCGCTGAGCCCCGAGGGAGGGGTCTGGTTCATCGGGTGCCACCGGAAGGTGTTCAGGGTCAACGACGCCAATTCCACCATCCACCACCCAGACACCCAGGAGAAGACCCAGATGATCGGTGTATACCTTGACTACAACGAGGGCAAGGTCCTGTTCTGTGATAACAGCACTGGTTCTTACCTCCACTCCTTCCGCGATTGTTTGTTCAAGGGGGGCCTCCTCCCCTTCTTCAACGTCTCGGCTGCAGGGAACCCACTGACAATTTGTCCAGTTGTCCAGGCTGCGTGAGTCCTACTTCATTGTCCAGTTGTCCAGGTTGCATGAGTCCAAGTTCATTGTCAGTTGTCCAGGCTGCGTGTCCTGTTCATTGTCCAATTGTCCAGGCTGCATGAGTCCTAGTTCATCATCCAATTGTCTATGTCCAGGATGCCTGAGTCCTACTTCATTGTCCAATTGTGCAGGTTGCGAGAGTCCTAGTTCATTGTCCAGTTGTCCATGTCCAGGCTGAGTGAGTCCAAGTTCATTGTCCAGTTGTCCAGGTTGCGTGAGTCCAAGTTCATTGTCCAGTTGTCCAGGCTGTGTGAGTCCTAGTTGCCTGGGCATCGAGTGTCCTCTTACAAGTTAATATCACCAGCAACTTGTCCCAGACCAGCCACGTCGAAGCAACGACCAAGAAAGCAAACCAACGCCTCTACTTCCTGAGAAGGCTTAGGAAGTTCGGCATGTTCCCAACAACTCTCCCCAACTTCTACAGATGCCCCGTGGAAAGCATTTTATCCGGGATGCATCACAGCACGGTTTTGGGAACAGCTCTGTCCAAGATCGCAATAAATTGCAGAGTTGTGGAGGCAGACTAGACCGTCGCGCACACAAACCAACCTCCCTTCCATCGACTCCATCTACACCTCACGCTGCCTCGGCAAGGCCAGCAGCCCAGACCATCTCACAAACCAACCTCCCTTAAATCGACTCCATCTACACCTCACGCTGCCTCGGCAAGGCCAGCAGCCCAGACCATCTCACGAACCAACCCCCCCTGCCATCGACTCCATCTACACCTCATGCTGCCTCGGAAAAGGCCAGCAGCATAATCAAGGACCAGACTCACCCCCGGTCACTCCCTCTTCTCCCCTCTCCCATCGGACAAGAGGTACAGAAGTGTGAAAACGCACAATTCCAGATTCAGGGGCAGTTTCTTCCCGGCTGTTATCAGGCAACTGAACCGTCCTATCACCAACTAGAGAGCGGTCCTGACCTCCCATCTAATTCTTTAGAGACCGTGGGTCTATCTTTAATTGCACTTAACCAGACTTTAACTTGCACTAAAAAATGTTATTCCCTTTATCCTGTATCTGTACACTGTGGACGGCTTGATTGTAATCATGTGTTGTTTAGTTCAGCTTAGTTTAGAGATACAGCGTGGAAACAGGCCCTTCGGCCCACGAGGTCCGTGCCGACCAGCGATCCCGCACATTAACACTATCTGCAACACCCACTAGTGACAATTTTTACATTTACACCAAGCCAATTAACCTACAAACCTACACGTCTTTGGATTGCGGGAGGAAACCGAAGATCTCGGGGAAAATCAACGCAGGTCACGGGCAGAATGTACAAACTCCGTACAGACAGCTGTTTTTTAGGGAGTCATGTAATCCTGAGAGGGGGAAGAGGCTGGGTGGGATCAATGAATTCTGGGCACCAGTTAGGACTGCAAGAATCTGGACAGGCACGGCTTATAAGACTAGCCTCCTGAATGTAAGCATGCAGGTACAGCAGGCAGTGAAGAAAACCAATGGCATGTTGGCCTTCACAACAAGAGGATTTGAATATAGGAGCAAAGAGGTCCTTCTGCAGTTGTACAGGGCCCTAGTGAGACCACACCTGGAGTATTGTGTGTAGTTTTGGTCTCTAAATTTGAGGAAGGACATTCTTGCTATTGAGGGAGCCCAGCGTAGGTTCACCAGGTTAATTCCCGGGATGGCGGGACTGTCATATGCTGAGAGAATGGAGCGGCTGGGCTTGTATACTCTGGAATTTAGAATGATGAGGGGATCTTATTGAAACATATAAGATTTTTAAGGGTTTGAACACACTAGAGGCAGGAAAGATGTTCCCGATGTTGTGGCAGTCCAGAACCAGGGGCCACAGTTTAAGAATAAGGGGTAAGCCATTTAGAACGGAGATGAGGAAAAACGTTTTCGCACAGAGAGTTGTGAATCTGTGGAATTCTCTGCCTCAGAAGGCAGTGGAGGCCGGTTCTCTAAATGCTTTCAAGAGAGAGTTTGATAAAGCTCTTAAAGATAGCGGAGTCAGGGGATATGGGGAGAAGGCAGGAACGGGGTACTGATTGGCGATGATCAGGCATGAACACATTGAATGGCGGTGCTGGCTCGAATGGCCGAATGGCCTACTCCTGCACCTATTGTCTATTGTCTAATGGGTTTAAGGTGAGGGGGGAAAGATTAAATAGGAATCGGAGCAGGTAACTATTTCATGCAAAGGGTGGTGGGTGTATGGAACGAGCTGCCAGAGGAGGTAGATGAGGCAGATACTATCGCAACGTTTAGGAAACATTTGGAGAGGTACGTGGATAGGACAGGTTTAGAGGGATATGGGCCAAACGCAGGCAGGTGGGACTAGTGTAGATGGGACATGTTGGCTAGTGTGGGCAAGTTGAGTTGAAGGGCCTGTTTCCACACTGTATCTATCACTCTCTGACTAGAGTGTGGACTTTGGAAAATGTCCCCTCTTGCTTACAGGATCAATAGACTGTTTATGTACACTTGCTGACCTGGGGTACGGTCATATTCTACTGGACTGTTTATAATCAAAAATATAATTGCCGTATGTAGCATTTCACACCTGTGACCCCTGTTCGACTGTCTGAAGGGGCTGCTCCTCAAGTATTGGCTACGTGTTAGCCCCACACTCCTGATATTTGGGCACCCGGTACAGAGGGGGGAGGAGGAGGGGAGGGGAAGGGGGATCTCCCTGTCCGTCTGCTCCTGGGCCTGGGCCAAGATGGCCATTTGCGGGTCCAGGCAGCGGGTAGTCGATGGGCACACCGGGGTCGGCTGCCTGCCCCTTTTCCGGGCCTACGTCCGTGCCCGCGTGTCCCTGGAGAGGGAACACACACGCGGTGTCCACGGGGACTCTGGAGGCCGTCCGTGAACGCTGGTCGCCGCGGGAGGTCGAGTGTCTTGTTGACTGGCTTACCGTCGCCCGGCGGGTCCACAGCATCAGAAGCCTGGATCGCCTCAGCACAGAGGGAGAACAAAGCGGGAAGAGACAGAGACTTTAAGACTTTTGCCTCCATCACAGTGAGGAGGTGCCTGGTGAACTCACTGTGGTGGATGTTAATTTGTGTTTATTGTGTGTTTTGTCATTTATTATTATATGTATGACTGCAGGCAACGAAATTTCGTTCAGACCGAAAGGTCTGAATGACAAATAAAGGAATCTCTAATCTCTAATCTCTAATAAAGTTGGCGTTATATTAATTTGTTGTTTGCACATAGGCAGTCTTTGTTTGTGTAAATACTCTGTATGTTTAATTTTATTTTTTGAATAAAAGTAATTGTACAATATTAAAAAAAACCTCGGGGAACAAAGGTGGACAGGCAAGGAGACATAGAAACATCGATGCAGGAGTAGGCCATTCGGCCCTTCGAGCCAGCACCGTAATTCCCGTTCCTGCCTTCTCCCCATATCCCATGACTCCGCTATCTTTAACTCTATCTAACTCTCTCTTGAAAGCATCCAGTGAATTGGCCTCCACTGCCTTCTGTGGCAGTGGAGGCAGTAGCGCGGACCCGGCAGAGTGGGGCTCAAACGCGGACCCGGCAGGGTGAAGATTGAACGCGGACCTGGGGGAGATAAGCTGATGGTTCACCCTACACGGTCCGTCAGGCCGTTTCCTGCACACGGTCCGTCCTATTGGGTCCGCACTACGTTGCCAGCGCCCACAGCGCCGCGTCCCCGCTTCGCTTTATTTAAACGTGCGCACTCTTAGTTCCGTTTCCACGCGATGGACCCTACACGGTCCGCTTACAGATTCAGATACAGATACACGTTGGTCCACTTGAGTTTCTCCCCGCACCAGAGGGACGGGAGGGAGGGAGGGGGGTGGGGAGGGGAAGATGAATGAACTGCCAGGGCTGGATTAATGCCTCTAGGCCCTGATACAGAAAAGATTACGGTGCCCCCCATATAGTGGAAACGACAACCTAGAAGGCCAGAAGGAAATACTACGTATGGCGGAAAGCAAACGAGGAACTGATCAATGCAGGTAGACAAAAATACTGGAGAAACTCAGCGGGCAAGGCAGCATCTATGGAGCGAAGGAGGAAAGGTTTCAGCCCGGAACGTTGCCTATTTCCTTCGCTCCATAGATGGTGCCTCACTCGCTGAGTTTCTCCAGCATTTTTGTCTACCTTCGATTTTTCAGTATCTGCAGTTTCATCTTAAACAACTGATCAATGCAGACCTCGATGCTTTACGGGACCATTATCTCTCAATGGGGAATGCTTCTCTATTCAGGAGAAGTGGGACACGGTTGAAACCGAAATAAAGCAGATCATGGAGAGACATATAAAAAAAAAACAGCGGCCAAACCAAATACCCTACCCTGGTTCACCAGACATCACCACAGACTCAGACTTGAGAAACAGAGGGCATACAATAAAGCAAAGAAGACACAAGACAAAGAAGATTGGGGTTCCTTTGTAAATTACCAGAAGGAATTAAGGAAAGCTCTGAATAAAGCCGAACAAGACTTTGTATCAAACAATCTTACCACAGCAATGAAAGAAAACGTCAAGCAATTTTGTTCTTATATAAAACGTTTGGGTAACGGAGAGAAGGGAGTTGCAGACGTCATGGTGAACAACACAGTTGTAAGTGACGGGAAAGGGAAGGACGAAGCACTTAATGCTCAATTCACCAGTGTATTTACGTGGGATAACAAGTCATACATTCCATCGATGGGAACCAGTAACATACAGGATATCCTGTGCTCCATGGAATAGAGACCCAGCCTACTCAACCTCTCCCTATTGCTCACACCCTCTAGTCCTGGCAACATCCTCATTGAGTTTCTCAGCACGCTTTCCAGCTTGACAATATATTTCCTAAAACATGGTGCCCAGAGCTGAACACAATATTCTAAATGTGGTCTCACCAACGTCTTATACAACTGCACATGACCTTCCAACTTCTCAATACTCTGACTGATGAAGGCCAAAGTGCCAAAAGCCTTATTGACCACCTTATCTACCTGCGACTCGAACTTCAAGGAACCATGCACTTGCACTCCTAGATCCCTCTGCTCTACAACACTACCCAGAGGCCTACCGTTCACGGTGTAGGTCCTGGACTTGTTCGACGTCTCAAAATGCAACTCCTCACACTTCTCTGTATTAAATGCCATCAAACGTTCCTCTGTCCACCTGGACAATCAATCCAGATCCTGCTGCAATCTTTCACAACCATCTTCACTATCTGCAAAACCACTCACTTTTGTATCATCATCAAACTTGCTAATCTTGCTCTGTTCTGTGACGTTTCACAGAGTGCTGGAGTAACATAGTGGGCAGGCTGAGTATAGAAGTTGGGCGGTCATGTTGCAGTTGTATAAGAAGTTGGTGAGGCCGCATTTAGAATATTGTGTTCAATTCTGAGCTCCACGTTATTGGAAAGATGTCATCAAACTAGAAAGGGTACAGAGAAGATTTACGAGGATGTTGCCAGGACTAGAGGGTGTGAGCTATAGGGAAAGGTTGAGTAGGATGGATCTCTATTCCATGGAGCGCAGGAGGATGAGGGGAGATCTTATAGAGGTGTACAAAATCATGAGAGGAATAGATCGGGTAGATGCACAGAGTCTCTTGTCCAGAGTAGCGGAATCGAGGACCAGAGGACATAGGTTCAAGGTGAAGGGGAAAACATTTAATAGGAATCCGAGAGGTATCTTTTACACACAAAGGGTGGTGGGTGTATGGAACAAGCTGCCAGAGGAGGTAGTTGAGGCTGGGAATATTTCAACGTTTAAGAAACAGTTAGACAGGTACTTGGACAGGAAAGGTTTGGAGGGATATGGATCAAACGTGGGCAGGTGGGACTAGTGTAGATGGGACATGCTGGGCCGAAGGGCCTGTTTTCACACTGTATCACTTTATGACTATCTTTCCCTCTCAAACCCATTCTCCTGCCATCTCGCCATTACCTCTGAAACCCGTAACAATCAAGAATCTCCTCCTGACAAATGTCCATTGGCTTGGCCTCCACAGCTGTCTGTGGCAATGAATTCCACAGTTCACGACACTCTGACTTAAGAAATTCGTGCTCATCTCCTTCCTAAAGGAGCATTTTTTAATTCTGAGGCTGTGGGCACTGGTCCTACACTCTCCAACTAATGGAAGCATCCTCTCCACATCCAATCCATCCAGGCTTTTACCAGGCTGGGACAGACTGCAACAGCTTCACACAGTGTCCCAAAGCTGGGGACCAAAGCTCGTGTCCTGTCCTGCACCACCCAAGGCAGTAGAGACATTATAGGAGAGGGCCTCAGTGACTGAGCTGCCAGCCCAAGAATCCATTTGGCCCACAATGTCCATACTAGCCCTCTGGAAACCAGTCCATTCGGCCCACAACACCCATACTAGCGCAACAGAGCAAACGTGATAATTCCCATTATCGCATACTACCCCGCCCCCCCCCCTCCCACTGGCCAGCAATATTGGAATTGGTGGAGAGGTGGAATATTGCGTTGAGTGACCAGCCCTCGCGTGCGATGCTGGCGATGCTGGGATCCAACGGGTTCCACTTAGACTAGTATTATCTATACCTTTTCTCCAGGGAAGCTGCCTGACCCGCTGAGTTACGCCAGCACTCTGTGAAACGTCTCCTATCCATGTTCTCCACAGATGCTGCCTGACCCGCTGAGTTACTGCAGCACTCTGTGAAACGTCACCTATCCATGTTCTCCACAGATGCTGCCTGACCCGCTGAGTTACTCCAGCACTCTGTGAAACGTCACATATCCATGTTCTCCACAGATGCTGCCTGACCCGCTGAGTTACTCCAGCAATTTGTGTCTATTTTTCCCTTCACCCATCTGCCCAAGCCCACCCTCCCCGGTCCTTTCTCATGTTCCTTTCCCACCCATAACCCTCTCTCTGCCTTTACATTTCACTCCTCTTTCAAATCTGAGAGAGGGTGGGTCAAGTGAGGGGGGGTCAAGTGAAGGGGGGTGTGGGAGAGAGGGGGGGTCAAGTGAGGGGGGGTGAGACAAGGGGGTAGGGGGGAGTGGTGGGGTGAGGGTGAGGTGGTCGGGGCGGTTGAGGGAGTGGGGATGAGAAGGAGGGGGTCAATAGAGAGAGGGGGTCGTGGGGGGTGGGACAAGGGGGGGGAGAGGTGGGGGTGAGGTGGTCGGGGCGGTTGAGGGAGTGGGCATGAGAGGGAGGGGGTGAATAGAGAGAGGGGGCGTGGGGTGTGGGACAAGGGGGGGGGGTGAGGTGGGGGTGAGGTGCTCGGGGCGGTAGGAGGGGACGTTGTCGGCCGGGGAGAGGGGAAACAGGGAAGAGAGACACAAAATGCTGGAGTAACCCGGCGGGACTTCTCCATCTCCAGAGATGCTGCCTGTCCCGTTGAGTTACTCCGGCATTTTGTGTCTCCCTTCCCTGTTTCCCCTCCCCCCGGCCGACAACGTCCCCTCCTGCCGCCCGGACCACCTCACCCCCACCTCACCCCCCCCCCTTGTCCCACACCCCAAGCCCCCTCTCTCTATTCACCCCCTCCCTCTCATGCCCACTCCCTCAACCGCCCCGACCACCTCACCCCCACCTCTCCCCCCCTTGTCCCACCCCCCACGACCCCCTCTCTCTATTGACCCCCTCCTTCTCATGCCCACTCCCTCAACCGCCCCGACCACCTCACCCTCACCCCACCACTCCCCCCCCCACCCCCTCCTCACTTGACCCCCCCCTCTCTCCCAC
>JAXLNO010003305.1:0-19213 GCA_038087875.1 Malacoraja senta
TTACCAAAAAATTTAGAACAAGCAAGTGGAAAGAAAAGTGAAAGTGGAATATTGGGACAGCCCAGGTGACAAAAATAAAGTCAGAGAGTAAAAACTTCTACAGATTAAAGTGAAAAGTTTAACAATGCACTCGTGCAAGAGGCATCATGTTTTGGTGCCATTTTCAAAGTCCAGTCCGCGCTCTAGTTGTTATGAGTGATATACCCAGTATTAGAGGTTTTTTATGCAATGAAATGAAAGAATTGGAGCAAATGTATGTAGCGAGACACAATAGGGGCAGCATTATAAATAGGATATTTTGACTTGTGGAGAAAATTGGCTCGCAGTAAGTTTGCAGGAAAAAGAATCCTTATAGAATAAAGAACATCGAACAGCACTGCACTAGGTCGGGCCCTTTGGCCTATAAGGTCCATGCCGAACATGATACCAAGTTCAACGATGTGGTCCCTATGATGTTGTCGGAGTAGAGATTTAAGATTACAGCGATTGTAAAGGGCGATTGCAGATGCACTTCTGTGACTAACACACAAAGAGTCACCTGGTTGGGAGCCATCTTGGAAGTCAAAGACCAGTGGTTCTAGATCCTCCCTGATATTGATACATAGATAAATACAACTGGGCAGTGCATGAAACAAGTGATGGATCCCGTGGTCTGGCCGGACGGGGTTGGTGTTGGTCTGCACTGTGTAGTGTTTGATTATTTATGATTTCCATCGAGATTTCCAAATTCCTTTTTAAAAAATGACAAAAGCAGATTTTTAGTCAACATCGATTTGGCGCAGCGGTACAGATGCTGCCTTACAGCGCCAGATACCCAGGTTCGATCCTGACTACGGGTGCTGTCTGTACGGAGTTTGAACGTTCTCCCGGTGATCTACATGGGTTTTCCCCAAGATCGGTTTCCTCTCACACTCCAATGACGTACAGGTTTTTAGGTTAATTGGCTTGGTAAATGTAAACATTGTCCCTCGTGGGTGTAAGATAGTGTTAATGTGCAGGGATCGCTGGTCGACACGGACCCGCCTGGCCGAAGGGCCTGTATCTCTAAACTAAACTAAATCTGTAGAGTTTGTACATTCTCCCCGTGTGTTTTCTCCGGGTGCACCGGTTTCCTCCCACGTTCCAAAGACGTACAGGTTTTGTAGGTTAATTGGCTGTGGTAAAAATTGTAAATTGTCCCTAGTGTGTAGCATAGTATTAGTGTATGGGGGTGATCGCTGGTCGGCACGGACTCGGTGGGCCGAAGGGCCCATTTCTGTGCTGTATGTCTAAAGTCTAATTGAGCAGATGATATTCTCTGATACTTGGCTTGGCAGACCATTGTCATTCAAAGACCTTCATTGGATGGCTGCAGCTTCAGAATTTGTCTTTTCTCTCGGTGAGGAGAAAAAACATGATGCAAAACTGAACATTTTTTTCTGGGGCCCTTGGGCAAATTAGCTGGCACAGTAACATTATTTGTTGCATTCATATCTTAATTGCAGTAGGAATTGTTTCCTGTTGTCAAAGTGTTAATTTGTGAGTGTTTGCACTGTAGAGTATTTGTAAAGAAAGGTTGTTGCCCCGATTTTAATATATAATCCTGGTAGTAACACAAATTATTGATAGTCATACAATTAGGTGTTTGTGGATGGGGAAGGGCATTTAGTCCATTTTAATTAACCATCTGTATAGACCCCTGAGATCTCTCAATTCAGCAATCGTTGTTCTTAAACGACTCCAAGCATTTTACCACCTCCACAATATACATTCACAGCTTGCTCAATGTTTTAAATAATCAAATTTCCTGAGCACTCTTAAAAAAAAGAAGTGTTTTTCTGATTTTTCCTGCTCTCTTAAATTTATGCAAAGATTTACCTGCGGAGAGAGAAGCAGAGACCTCCGTTCATCAGTCTGAAGAAGGGTTTCGGCCCGAAACGTTGCCTATTTCCTTCGCTCCATAGATGCTGCTGCACCCGCTGAGTTTCTCCAGCACTTTTGTCGACCTCCGTTCAATATTCTTAGCTCAATGAAAATCACAGTGACTCTTCTGATGAGAGATAACAGACCCGAAACCATATGTGTGGGAAGGAACTGCAGGTACTGGTTTAGATCGAAGATGAATACTAAGTTGGATGATCAGCCATGATCATATTGAATGGCGGTGCAGGCTCCAAGGGCCGAATGGCCTACTCCTGCGCCTATTTTCTATGTTTCTATGTTTCTATGGACACAAAAAGGCTGGAGTAACACAACTGGTCAGGCAGCAACTTGAGAGAAAAATAATAGGCGACGTCTCGGAAGGGTCCCAACCCGAAACATCACCTATACCTTTTCTCCAGAGATGCTGCCTCACCTGCTGAGCTACTACAGTTTTTTTTTTGGTGTCCATCTTAGACCTGGAACCATAAACTTGTTTCCTTTCCACAGATGCGGCCTGATCAGCTGAGTGTTTCCAGCACTTTCATTATTTTCATTCCATTCCATCTTGGGAAGTCAAAACCAGGTCAGACCAGGCCCTGTGGAGTAGATGGCATTGTGGATAGCAAAGATGGTGATCAAATATTTCAGCAGGATCTTGATCAGCTGGGCAAGTGCGCTGAGGAATCGAGCCCTGACATTTATTGCAGATAAATGCAAGATGTCTCATTTTGGGAAGTCAAACCAAGAAAAGACCTTCACAAAGAATGGCAAGGCCCTGGGGAGTGTTGTAGAGCAGAGGCTTCAAGGTGTACAGGTACATAGTTCCCTGAATGTGGCATCACAGGTAGATAGGGTGATACAGAAGGCTTTTGGTACATTGGCCTTCATCAGTCAGGCTATTGAGTATAGAAGTTGGGATGTTATCTTGCAGCTGGTTGGTGTGGCCACATTTGGAGTATTTTGTTCAGTTTTGGTCACTTTGCCTCAGGAAGGGTGCCATTAAGCTGGAAAGAGTGCAGAGAAGATTTACGAGGATGCTGCCAGGGCTTGAGTGCCCGAGTGATAGGGAGAGGTTGAGCAGGCTAGGGCTCTATTCCTTGGAGCACAGGAAGATGAGGGGTGATCTTATTGAGGTGTATAAGATCATGAGGAATGGATCGGATACATACACAGCCTAGGGAAATCAAGAACCAGAGGACATAGGTTTAAGGCGAAGAGGGAAAGATTTAATAGGAACCTGGGGGGGGGGGGGGGGGGGCAACTTTTTTTTACACAAACAGTGGTAGGTATAAGGAACGAGCTGCCAGAGGGGGTACTTGAGGTAGGTACTATCATAATGTTAAAAACAACATTTGGACAGGTACATGGATAGGGTTACAGGGAAATGGGCCAAATGCAGGCAGAAGGTATTAGTGTAGATGGGCAAACCGAAGATAGACACAAAATGTTGGAGTAACTCAGCGGGGGACAGGCAGCATCTCTGGAGGGAAGGAATGTCGCCCATTGTGTCTATCTTCGGTATAAACCACCATCTGCACTGCCTTCCTACACAGTGTAGACGGGCATATTGGTCGGCATGGGTAAGTTGGGCCGAAGGGCCTGTTTCCACGCTCTATGATTCTACGACATTGGAGTCCTTGCGCTAACGGCAGCTTTGGCTGGTGGTTTAATATAAATCATTTTCCTCCATGTTCATCCACATATCCGCTGATGTGGTCCACTGTCACGGTCGGAGGCTGTGCTTGGCCAAAGGTCCAGTCATTAAGTTAGCCATCTGCTGGGAAGCTCCATCTGCTTGAGTGATTCTGCCAGACTCCAGCATCTTCCAAGCTTCAAGTCTTATCTGTCTTGATTGCAAAAACCTTCTCATCCAGAAATCATCTTGAACTAATCTCATTCCAGTGGTGTGCAATTTATTTCAAAGTCTCGGTAAGAACCTCCCTATACATTCCTGGTTTTTCTTTGTATCAAAAAATAATGTATTTAATTTCAACACGATACAAAAACCCCAAAAACATACAAAACCGTGGTGACATACCAACCACCATGTTACAAAATCATCAGACAACTATGTTACTAATATTCTAATAATTAATAGACAACCCCGGTAAAGGGGCAAGCATCTGGCTCAGGCAAAGCCCTCTTCCGCCTGGCGCCGTGACTCGCGGATGGCCAGCTTGGCCAGGCCTAGGAGCAACCCAACCAGGACATCTTCAGCCCTGCCTACTCCCAGGATCCCATCACCAGTCCTTCGGTCACTGGCAGCAGAGCCACTCCTTCCCTTGTGGACCCGAGGTGGAGTGGCGGTGCTCCTTGCCCTCCGGACCCTGGCTACAAGGGACGCTCTACTGGACGCTATACATTCCTGTTCCTCTGCTTCTTATTCCTCTGCTTTTATGCTTTAAAACTGCTTGGTTTACTTTGGAGATGCAGCACAGAGGCCCTTCGGCCCAACCTGCCCATGACAATCAGCATGGGCAAGTTGCTTCAGCCCACCAAGTCCAGCAAGCGATCCCCGTACACTCGCACTATTCTACACACTAGGGGCAATTTACAATCATCATGGGCTGAAGGGCCTGTACCTGTGCTGTACCTTTCTGTGTTCTGTAGTCTAAAACATTTTTGCCGTATCTGTATAAAAACATCGGGCGCGGTTAACAATAAACATTTCGCCAGCATCAATTTGGGCCTATTGTTCTTGAACAAGCAAGCCCATTGAAGCTCATGTCAACGCATTGCCTTAATGCGACAATGCCTCGCCTGGCGGCACAGCTGTAGAGTTGCTGCCTTGACTACAAGTGCTGTCTGTACGGAGTTTGCACGTTCTCCCCGTGACTGCGTGGGTTTTCTCCGAGATCGTCGGCTTCCTCCCACACTCCAAAGACGTACAGGTTTGTAGGTCAATTGGCTTGGGTTTGTATACTTGGTGTAAGTGTAAATTGTCCCTAGTGTGTGCAGGCTTGTGTTAGTGTGCGGGGATCGCTGGTCGGTGCGGACTCGGTGGGCCGAAAGGCCTCTAAACAGCAGCCTCTGATTCTGCGACTGTGTACATAATCTGTTTGTAATGAGTGCAGTTACAGTGGATTTGTCGGCAACAGCTTGGGAGTAAAGCCTACTCGGAATTCATTTTAAATGAATGAGGCACGTCTGAGCTCTGGAGGAACCGGCTAGCAGATTGCAGGCTGTGAACCATGCAAGGCTAACTGGGTGAAGACCGCTTTCATGCCTGCATCTGTGACTGCAAATCAAACGGGGAAAACGTACAAGAAAAATGAAGGACCTGACCCTTGCCGCAAGACATGGGAGCAGAATTTGACCATTTAGCCCATGGATTCTGGTCTGCCATTCAATCAATGCTGATCAATTTTTCCCTCTCGACCCCTTCAGGGCGGCACGGTAGTGCAGTGGCAGAGTTGTTGTCTTGCAGCAGCAGGGACCCGAGTTCGAGCCCGATTACGGGGGCTTGTCTGTCTGGAATTTGTACGTTTTCACTGACGGCGTGGGTTTTCTCCGGGTGTTCCGGTTTCCTTACACACGCCAAAGATGTACAGGCTTGTCGGTTAAATGTTTAAGAAAGAACTGCAGATGCTGGAATAATCGAGGGTAGACAAAAATGCTGGAGAAATTCAGCGTGTGAGGCAGCATCTATGGAGCGAAGGAATAGGTGACGTTTCGGGTCGAGATCCTTGTTCAGACTAAAGAAAGGACTAGAACCGAAACATCACCTATTCCTTCGATCCATAGATGCTGCCTCACACGCTGAGTTTCTCCAGCATCTTTGTCTACCTTCAGGTTTGTAGGTTAAGTGGTTTTGCTAAAATGATAAAATTGTGTAGGATAGTGTTAATGTACGGCACTGACACCATCATACACGTGCTGGACGGCACAGACAAGGTGGGCTGAAGGGCCTGTTTCCGTGCTGTATCTCTAGAGTTGTTCCCCTGCCTTTTCCCGCAACCTTTGACGCCTAATCAAGAATCTCGCAAACTCTGCTTTAAAAATATCCATTGACTTGGCCTCCACAGCCGTCTGTGGCAATGAATTCCACAGATTCACCACCCTTAGACTTAAAGAAATTCTTCCTCATCTCCATTTTAAAGGTACTGTACGTCCTTTTATTCTGATCTGTGCCCTCTGGTCCTAGACACTCCCACTAGTGGAAATATCCTCTCCAAATCCACTCTATCCAGGCCTTTTGTTATTCTTGCTGGGTGGTATCAGAATGAGATTACGAAGGACAAGGTTTCATCTGACGAAGGAACGAAATTTATAAAAAATCGGGGTATTAATCAGAGTGAAACCTTTACATAAAACATTTATAAATGCGTACATTTCACATCGGAGAGTGGATTGGAATCGACAATGCGTCATGTCTACTGATGGAATCTTCTATCACATCTCAGCATCATGGTTCGGACCTGAATAATCAACAAATGAGCAAAATACCCTTCTCCCACTCCTGCCTGCAACCATCACTTTTTAATTGAATTGAAAGATACAGGATGGAAACGGGCCCTTTGGCCCATCGAATCTGCACTGCCCGTCGATCACCCGTTTACACAAGTTCTCTGATGCGCCACTTAGTTATTCACTCTCGACAGTGGACAGTGGGGCAATTTACACATTAGTGGGCTAATTAACAATAGACAATAGGTGCAGGAGTAGGCCATTTGGCCCTTCGAGCCAGCACCGCCATTCAATGTGATCATGGCTGATCATCCACAATCAGTACCCCGTTCCTGCCTTCTCCCCATATCCCTTGACTCCGCTATCTTTAAGAGCTGGATCTAACTCTCTCTTGAAAGCATCCAGAGAACCGTCCTCCACAGGCAGAGAATTCCACAGACTCACAACTCTCTGTGTGAAAAAGTGTTTCCTCACCTCCGTTCTTAATGGCCTACCCCTTTATTCTTAAACTGTGGCACCTGGTCCTGGACTCCCCCAACATCGGGAACATGTTTCCTGCCTCTAGCGTGTCCAAACTCTTAATAATCTCATATGTTTCAAAACGATTCCCTCTCATCCTTCTAAATTCCAGTGTGTACAAGCCCAGCCGCTCCATTCTATCAACATATGACAGTCCCGCCATCCCGGGAATTAACTTTGTGAACCTACGCTGCACTCCCTCAATAGCAAGAATCTATGCGCCTGCATGTCTTTGGGATTTGGGAGCAAAACCAAGCGGTCACGGGGAGAATGTGCACACTCCACGCAGACAGCACCCGAGATCCGGATCGAAACGGCGAGGCAGCAGCTCTACCCGCTGCGCTACTGTGCCGCCTCGAGTCTGATGTCTTGCAAAACCAGAATAAATAAAAAATAATTGGATTGAGATCTTGGAATATTAAAATCCTAGATGACAAAGATTCCTGGTTCAAGATTTTATATCCAGAAAAAGCCAAGCAGTTGTTTTATTCTTCCGTAAAGAAATGGAATCCTTGAGTGGAAACAGACCCTTCAGCCCAACTTGCCCACTCTGACCAACATATCCCATCTCCGCTAGTCTCACCTGCCTGCATTTTGCCCATATTCCTCTAAACCTATTCCACCCATGTATCTGTCCAAATTGTTCTTAAACTTTGTTATAGTACCTGCCTCAGCTACCTCCTCTGGTATCTCATCCAATATACCAATCACCATTTGTGTAAAAAAAAGGTTGCTCCTCGGGTTCCGACTAAATCTCCCCCCCCTCACCTTAAACCTATGTCCGTTAGTACTTGCGTGTGTTGCTCTGGGTAAAAGCCTCTGCACATTTAGCTTATCTATTCCCCTCATGATCTAGTACGATCACGAGGGTTTGTGCAGTGGTACAGTTGCTGCCTTACAAGGCCGGAGACCCAAATTCGATCTGGACTACGGTTGACAGTCTGAGAAAGGTCTGTGCGTTCTCCCCATGACCCGAGTGGGATTGCTCTGGTTTCCTCCCACACTCCAAAGACTCGCAGGTTTGCAGGTTAATTGGCTTTGTATAATTGTAAATCATCCCTAGTGTGTGTAGAATAGTGTCAGTGTGCGGGGTTGGCTGGTCGGCGCGGATTCGGTGGGCTGAAGAGCCTGTTTTCGCGCTGTATCTCTAAATTAAAACCTCGAGGATCACCCCTCATCCTCTTGTGCTCCAAGGACTAAAGTCCTAGTCTGCTCAACTCCTCCCGATAGCTCAGGCCCACGAGTCCTGGCAACATCCTCGTAAATCTGCTGGTAAAGTGGTATCTTTCTGATCAGTTGGCAGTGACCTTTTCCTGATTTTTAAGAATTGAAGCCAACTGCTTCGGTGAGATTTGAATGCACCACATTAATAAGCCAAAGATAGACACAAAGGCCCCCCCCTAGATCTCGAGGCCCTAGGCTTAAGCCTGTGAAGGTTATACGTAAATCCGGCCCTGCACAAAGTGTTGGAGTAACTCAGCGGGACAGGCAGCATCTCTGGAGAGAAGGAATAGGTGACGTTTCGGGTGGAGACCCTTCTTCGGACTGATGAAGGGACTCGACCCGAAACGTCACCCATTTTACTTCGGAGTCACGTGAGTGACTACGTGAAGAACCCCGCCAGTGCGCCTGCGCGTCATTACGTCAGACGCCTTGACGCAAACGGACGTGAGGAGCAGAGCTCCTACAGTGGTTTGTAGTTTTTCAACTACAAGGTAAGTAGAAACTTTTTTCATGTTTTCCAGGTCCGTTTACTGTGGGTCTATGGGGATTTTTTCCACAGACGCCATGGAAAAAACCGGACAGGGGGAAGAGGCGAGCGACACAGCCGACAGAAGTCGGGAAAGTCGGGAGTCTGCGGTTAGAGACCAACCGCCTCTAAACCCCGGTACAGTCGCCAGCGGTGAGCATAGCGACTGTGGACCTGGGGCTGGTGAAAACACAGTCAGCGCCTGTCGGGCAAAAGACAAAGTTTAAATCCCAACGGCCCACGGAGGGAGTCCCAGGCAATGGAAGTAGCTCCAGGGCTAGATACTGCTTTCGAGCGTATTGCCCAAATAGAAAGCCTTTTCCATAGGCTGTTGGAGCAAAGTTCACTCAGGAAGGAGTGTACTGTAATCCAAGCTGCAGGAAGCAGCTTAACAGCACCTGGCTCAGGGCTGATGGAATGCACCCTCAGGAATGAGGAGCGTGCTACGGGTCATGAGATTTCAGACCCGACTCTGACGGTGAGGCTGTACAAGGCGATGAACGGCAGCTGCCAGATGTTCCACCCCTGGCAGTAGGATTCGCTGCCCCGTCAGGGTCAGGAGAGCCATTAGGAGAAGAACTGGCCTCCTTAATAAATTACTTGGTTTACCATCAGCTGGAACAGCAGGAGATGGATGAGACTGCAAGAAAGCAGGAGACCCCAAGTAACTGTGGGTTGCTGAAAGCAGCAGCAGTGAACCAAATTATCTGGAATCAGTTGCAGAGAATATTAAAGCTGCTGGGTTCTGGAATAACTGCTTTTACCATAATAGCAGGTAACAGCCAAGAGATGACGAAGTTGCATCAGGAAGCACTGGGGTTGCTATGCAGCACCCACTTCGAGATCAATTATCTGAGGAAAGTGCTATACGGCCTACTATGAATCCGAAATTCGCAGCACTCTGCAAACCAAGTAATATACAATTACCCAACTTACTCTTTGGAGAGGATCTCGGGAGACGTATTAAAGAGTTGGAAGATGAAGCGAAAACAGGATTGATAAAAACATCAATGGTTGCAAAGTCTGTAAAGAGGAAGTATCCTTTCAGATGTCATACGGATCCTAGACCAGGACCAAGTCGCTCATCAACGCAGGGACGTAGCTGGCGGCCTGCAGCGGGAGTAAGGACCAGTGGTGGTGCTTCCGGGAGAATCCAGGGATCTCAGAATACTCAAATGACTCAAGAGGTAGGTGGACCTGGTTCTCAGGGGAACATACTAACTGGATTAAGTCCAAAAGTTGGAGGCAGATTACGTCTCTTCTATAAACATTGGAAGAAGATTACTTCAGATGTGGTAATTCTGAATAATATACAAGGATTTCGAATTTAATTCAATCCAAATTATGATTTGCCTGTCCAGCATGTTCCTAGCAGAACTCTCCACTTTGCGATAATGGAGGTTCAAGTTGCGCTTCAAAACCCTATATATAAAAGGTGTTTTTGAAGAATCAGTCTACCAAATTCACCAATTTGGGTCAAATATATTCCCTCGATCAAAAAAGGATGGAGGATGTAGGATTATTATAGACTTGACAAGTCTGAATCCTTTTGTTCAGTGTCTGTTCACTTGCAAGATATGAAGTATCTTAAATTTACATGGATGAACCAATTAGGGCAGTTCAAAGCTCTGCCTAATGGGTTAACGTTCCCTCCCAGAATATTCATAAAATTGTTTAAATCAATTCTGGGGTTGCTGAGAGCCAGGGGCATGTACTAATGGCATACCTGGATGATGTCCTGATTATAGGAAGGACAAAACAGTCAACAGAAGCATCGGTTGCAGTAATAAAATCAAACTTTTGAAAGTTTGGGGGTTTCTAAATTCATCCAAAGAAATCAAGGTTAAAAACATGTACCTCGATTGATTATTTGGGGTTCACAATTGATTTAGCCCAAATGCAAATTACTTTGCCCAGTGAAAAAAGGGTGGAGTTGATTAAAGATTGCAGTAATCTGTTAAACGAGCAAAAACCTCTAATCAGACAGGTGGCTCGAGTACTGGGAAAATGAGTAGATTCCCAGCAGTCCAGTATGGACCATTACATTATCAACAGCTGCAGAGAATCAAAGAACAGGCACTGAGAGTAAATGCTGGTCATTTTGATAGAACCATGCAAGTAACAACAAATGCTGTTTCTAAGCTGCAGTGGTGGATTCTACATGTCTCAAGCAGTTCAGGCAAAGTGCTGATTGAACAACATTCCATGATATTACAAACTGATGCCAGTGCACTAGGATGGGGTGCAACTGACTTAACATGGAGCTGCGGAGGCAGATGGAATCAGGAAAAGTTAGTGTTACTGCAGACATGGGGAATTACCTATTTGGAGCTTTTAGGAGGTTTCTATGGACTCCAAGCTTATGGTTCTAACACAACTAAAAGGAAGGTTCAAGTTCAAATTAATAAACACAACAGTAGTTGCCTATATTAATGATATGGGTGGAATTAAGTCGGTGTCATGAGACAAAATGGTTAAATCAACTTTGGTCTTGGTGTATTGAAAAGAACATTTGGATTTCAGCTATCTATCTACCAGGTAGAATGAACACGATAGCAGACACCAGGTCATGAAAAGTTCCATGATAATAAAGAATGGATGTTGAATCAAGAGGTATTCAATGATATAGTAATCAGATTTGGAATGACCGACATCGACTTGAATCATCAGCTATCGAGATATGTCTCATGGAAACCAAATCCAGGAGCAGTGGCGATTGATGCTTTCTCGCTACATTGGGGTGGTATGTTTTCATATATATTTCCACCTTTCTGCCTCATAAGCCAATGTTTGCTTAAAATCAGGCAAGATGCTGCTTCAAGGGTATTGGTAGTACCAGATTGGCCTACACAGCCATGGTATCCGTTGATATTAGAATTAACAACACAAATGTTGATGAAAGTCCCAAAAAAGAGTAATTTATTGCTGCACCCTGTATAGGGGAACAACATCCATTATATGATCGTTTGGATTTGTTGATTTGCAGGTTTTAAGAATGCCTTTTCTGGGACGAGGACTGTCTGAGCATACTGTGGACATGCTTACGGCAGCCTGGAGGAAGAGCACTCAAAAACAGTACCTTTCTTATATTAAGAAATGGGAAGAGTTCTGTGTACAAAAGAATGTGCAATAAAGTACTGCAGATATTTCAAATGTTTAGAATTTCTGTCAAAACTTTATTATGATGAAGGTCTGAGTTGTAGTGCAATTAATTCAGCCAGAAGTGCATTGTCCTCATATTTGGTTCTGGATTTAGAAAGAAACTCAATTGGGTCACACCCAATTGTTTCCAGACTAATGAAAGGAATCTTTAATTCCAAACCACCGAAACCTAGGTACGTGATAATCTGGGATGTAAGTGTGGTACTGAAACTACTTCGTGAATGGTCATCAAGTGTGTCTTTACCTTTGGTCAAGCTCAGTATGAAAGTATTCATGCTTATGGCATGAGTGACAGCACAACGAGTGCAAACACTTGGAAAATTACAAATAGACAGTATGGAAGTAACTGAAGACAAGGTTACATTCTATATCTATGACCTACTAAAGTAAATTAGGCCAGGTGTGACAGGATTTAAAATTATGCTAGCAGCATATCCAAATGATCCATGTCTCTGTATTAAGACATATTTATTACAATACATTGAGGTCACAAAGAATTTGTGAATACGGAAACTGGGTTGTTGATCACACACAAGAAACCACACAAGAGAGTTTCAATACAGACTATTTCCAGATGGATAAAAGAAGTCTTAACAGCTGCTGGTATTAACACTTATGTTTTTACGTCTCACTCGACTAGGGCAGCAGAAACGTCGGTGGCCAGGGCAAAAGACGTCCCCGTCGACCATATCCTCGCAGCCGCCGGGTGGTCCAATGAGTTGATGTTTCAACATTTTTACCATCGGCCTATTGTTAATGCGGGATTGTTTGCAGAAACTATTTTAAGTTCTGTGTAAATTCCTCTGGTTTAAAGGGGATCTGATTCATTTCATTATTGAAATGAATTACTGCATTTGTGGTACAAATGTTATTATGAATGCATGATTGATTATTCTCGTTCCGAGTCAATCTATGCAGTGAGAAGCCGGGATTGATCCACGGCATGAAATCACAAAGCTTTAAAATCTTCACGTAGTCACTCACGTGACTCCGAAGTAAAATAGTAAGATTAAACGAGAACTTACCTAAGTTTGAAGTTTGATCTTTATTTTATGAGGAGTTATGTAGGTGATTACGTGCCCACCACGACCCTACCCTCTATCATAAAGGTCAGATGGAAGTTCTTGTATTACTCGTTTTATTATGAGACTATATTACTTTGGTTGTTGTTTTTTGTGATTTCACACCGCTGCTTTGAAGATTGACGCGCAGGCGCACTGGCGGGGTTCTTCACGTAATCACCTACGTAACTCCTCATAAAATAAAGATCTAACTTCAAACTTAGGTAAGTTCTCGTTTAATCTTACTATTCCTTCTCTCCAGAGGTGCTGCCTGTCCCACTGAGTTACTCCAGCTTTTTGGTTACTCCAGATCCTCTGTTTAAGCCATCACCTGCAGTTCCTTCCTACGCATTATCAAGCCAGTCCACTGTGTCAACAATATCACAGTCATATGCTACCATACCAGTTATGAAAGAGTTGTTTATGAATCTCTGGAAATATCAGATTCTCTCAGTTGTCACTTGTGGATGTTTGTTACTAATAATTCAGCATTGTGCAACACAACTCCATGAGATATGCAGGCTGGGACCTTGGGTTGGCGGATTCGAGCGACATATTAGATACGGTTGGATAAACGTGAGAAATGTATTGAAATGCAAGAAAGGCAATGACCCTGTAGTTCAAGTGTATGAAGGAACTGCAGATGCTGGTTTATACCATTCAATAGACACAAAAGAGCTGGAGTAACTCGGCGAAGAAAAGGAATAGGTGACGTTTGGGGTCGAGACCCTTCTTCAGACTGAGTGTCAGGGGAAAGGGAAGCGGGAGATATATATGGTGATATAATAATAATAATAATAATAATAAACTTTATTTCGGACTCAAGGTCCAGACAAGGGACAACGTTACATAAAAATACATTGCATACAAAAACATAATATACATATAAAAGTATATCACTTATAAAAGCATCATTTATATATTTAAAAGAAAACACAATACATGAATTAAAATCCAGAATAAAACAGAATGATCAATGTCCTACGATACCAGTGTCTCCACAACTGGGATTCGTAGCGTGCAGTGCTAAACCTTATGTTTGACAAGGCCACAACAATTACATTTTTTTGAGAGAGATATAGGACAAATGAATGAACAATATGCAAAAAAAGCAACAATGGTGAAAGAGACAGGCCTTTGTTAGCAGTGGTCTAGGTGAAAGCGAGTTACAGACAATGAGACTCAACGGGATGACTTTGAAACTAGTACAACAACAAGGGTGCGGGGGGGGGGGAGGGGGATGGAGAGGGGGCTGCAAGAGTTGCACATTATACCATACAATGGTTGATCTATTTTTTCCCCCCTCCAAACCCCATTCTCCTGGCCTCCCCACAACCTTTATCACCCTTACTAATCATGAACCTATTAATCACCCCTTTAAAAAAGTATACAATGACTTGGCTTCCACAGCCGTCTGTTGCAATGACTCCACAGATTCACCACCCTCTGACTAAAGAATTTCCTTCTCATCTCCATTCTAACGGTACAGTACGTCCTTCTATTCTGAGGCTGTGTTCCCTGGTCCTAGACTCTCCCATTACTGGAAACATCCTCTCCACATCCACTCTATCTCGGCATTTCATTATTCGGTAGGTGTCAAGGAGATCCTCCTTCATCCTTGTAAGCTCCTGAGACTACAGGTCCAGGGGCTGTAAGGATCAAGTCCTATCTGCTCAGTTGATCTCTAGGGGCTATTACAATGAAGAACAATATTTATATCTTAACCTGTGGTGACATATTATTCTTGTCATCACAATGCTGTTTACAATATCTTATTGTGATCTGGTTGAGTGCTGGAATATCTACATCACAGTGGTGACAGCAGTTCATAGGTCATAAAATGCTTCAGTTAACATAGAGATTGTAAAAGGCACTGTATACATACAAGCCGGCTCTTCCTCTGAATGAAGGCTGTTTCCATTAGGTGAGGCCAAAGTAAACAAAATAGGTGGCAGCACCACAGCGGTAGAGTAGTTGCCTTGCCGTGCTTACAGCGCCAGAGACCTGGGTTCGATCCCAACCACGGGTGCTGTCTGTACGGAGTTTGCACGTTCTCCCCATGACCGTGTGGGATTTCTCCGAGATCTTCTATTTCCTCGCACACTCCAAAGACGTGCAGGTTTGTAGGTTAATTGGCTTGATATAAATGGAGAAAACAAGTGTCCCTAATGTGTGTGGGGTAGTGTTAATGTGCTGGTCGGTGCGGACCCGGTGGGCCGAAGGGCCTGTTTCCGCGCTGTAACTCCAAACGAAGTTCTTTCTGTTTCTTGCTCACCACACATCAAGATATTGACTATATCTTCTGTGAATATAGGACACTCTGCTCCTTGCCGGTGAATCTCATAATAATCGCATAAATAACAGAAACATGAAATATTGGATGTGGATGCCGGTCATGTCATGATATTTGTGGATTGCTGTTGCTCCGGCAACAGGGCTAGAATCATACAGACGGCTCCATCTCAAAGTGGATCTCACTAAGGCTGGCCATTGGATAGAAGAGAACCAGATACAGGAACACTTCCTGTTGATGTCAGCACCATAACTCAGTAAACCTTTTACTTTAGAGGTGCAACAGCGATCACGGTGGCGCAGCGGTAGAGTTGCTGCCTTACAGCGAATGCAGCGCCGGAGACCTGGGTTCGATCCCGACTACGGGCGCTGTCTGTACGGAGTTTGTACGTTCTCGACGTGACCTGCGTGGGTTTTCCTCCCACACTCCAAAGATGCACAGGCTAGTTGGCTTGGTAAATGTGAAAATTGTCCCTAGTGGGTGTAGGATGGTGTTAATGTGCGGGGATCGCTGGTCGTCGCGGACCCAGTGGGCCGAAGGGCCTGTTACCGCGCTGTATAACTAAACTAAACGCGAAACAGACCAGCGATCAGCCCGTACGCCAGCACTATCCTACACACGAGGAGGACTCGCCCCAATTCCAACGTTCTCATGTTCTTGCCTTTTATGGAGAACTCATTCCAGTTTTTGTGCGGGTTTTTTTTTCTTCCCGTGTTTAAAATGGATGAAACACGGTTCATCACCATTTCAGGTTCATCACCATTTATGCCTTTTTGTGGGTTTCAGCAAGAGAAGCGGCAACGGTGGTGCAGCGGGTCTAGTTGTTGCCTTGCAGCGCCAGAAACACAGGTTCAATCCTGACTGCGGGTGCTGCCTGAACGGAGTTCGCACAATTTTACAATTTTAACAAAGCCAATTAACCTACAAACCTGTGCAGGAAGGAACTGCAGATGTTGGTTTAAACCCAAAGATAGACACAAAATGCTGGAGCAACTCAGCGGGACAGGCAGCATCTCTGGAGGGAAGGAGCGGGTGACCGTTCGGGTCGAGGTCTGGTCTGGGGAAGGGTCTCGACCCGAACGTCACCCATTCCATTTCTCCTGAGATGCTGCCTGACCCGCTGAGTTATTCCAGCATTCCAGCATTCCAATTATTCTTATTTATTATTATCAATTTTTAATTTTATTTTTTTAATTTAGGGGGGTTTTGTTTTTTTCTTTTTTCTTTTTGTCTTTTTATCTTTGCTTTTTTTTTACATTTATAAGTTTCCTTTTAAAGATTTAACTATATTTACATAGTGTATTTCCATAGAGGCCTATGTTCATTGTGTATTTTGACACAGGGTCTCATATTAGGATATACCTGTTATTAATGTAATCCTGATCCTATGTATCAATACCATTGTTATGTTTATCATAATTCTTTTCGCTCTGTTTTATTTTTGTTTTTGTTATTGGAAAAAAACCAATAAAAAGATTTTAAAAGAAAGAGTTAGTCGAGCATTTTGTGTCTCACCGACAAACTGTATGTCTTTGGAGTGCGGGAGGAAACCGGGGCACCCGGAGAAAAGCCACGTGGTCACCGAGACAATGTACAAACTCCATATAGGTGACACCCGTAATTGGGAATGGAACCCGGGTCTCTGGCGCTGTGAGGCAGCAACCTGCACCTCTGCGCCACCGTACTGACGTACAAGATGAAAGAACAATGATGGTGCTGCTTCTGAGAAAACGACAAAGAGACTAACTATCCAGTGTGAAATACATTTGACAATGAATGGATCTGTATGATGAGTATTAACTCAACAAAGTATCCATTAATGAAATGCTCGTGCGTTGACTGGGTCTGTAATAAGAGGCTTGGAATTTCCTGGGCCGGCTAAGAGCCACATAGAACTGATTGATGCGTCTTTACATTGAATCGTGCCATTGCATAAACAACACTTGTTCTGACATAGGTCACAGGAAACCCTACGCAAGCCATGTCTTTGACCCAGTTATTCACTCTTATTTCGGGATTTGGGCATCGCAGGCAAGGCTGACGTTTCGTATTTGCTCAAGACATCAGAGGAGGTCATTTGACCCATTGATTCAATGCTGCCTCTCGGAGAAATCCCTTTTGCCCCGTGTATTTCCCCGCCACCCCCACTCTCCCACATGCAGGTCTGAAGACGGGTCTCGACCCGAAACGTCACCCATTCCTTCTCTCCAAAGACGCTGCCTGTCCCGCTGAGTTACTCCAGCATTTTGTGTCTATCTGCCATCAAGTCATGCCTGCCTCTCGCCTTACCCTTTCTTAAATGCCCTTGAGAAGGTGGTAGTGAGGCATCGCACTCTCCACACTCCAGTGGGATTCAAGCCCGGACGATCCAACCTTTCCTCGTAAGACAACCCAGGTACAGAGGACTTCTCCGCATGGCAAGATTCTGATCATGGATAGGCTGTAAAGGAGATGGGAGCAATGAAATAGAAGTCTTTAGACTTTAGAAATACAGAGTGGAAACGGGCCCTTTGGCCCACCGAGTCCGTGCCTCGTACACTAGCATTATCCTACACACACTAGGGACAAATTACAATGTTGTCAAAGCCAATTAACCTACAAACCTGGACGTCTTTGGAGTGTGGGAGGAAGCCGGAGCACCCAGAGAAATTACCACGCGGTCACAAGGAGAACGTACAAAACTCCGTACAGACGGTACCAGTAGTCGGGATCGAACAACGGTCTCTGGCGCTGCAAGGCAGCAACTCTACCGCTGCACCACTGTGCCCGCATCTCTTGCTGGAACCTGCGACACATTAACCAAAGCATAATGTTGATGAACCTGAAATGTTTACGTCCTTTTTTAAATATGAGAGAAAAAATAAAAGGGGAAACTGGAATGAGTTCTCCTAAGAACAGTTTTTATCCACGAGTAGTTGCTCTACTCAACAGCCAAAAATCGGTAGCCTCCCGTTGATCAATGGTGTTTTATCATTAATGTTTCATTATTATAATGTTTAGTGTTTTCTGAGTCATTCGTAACTGTCACTGTATGTCATGTTGTTACTTGTGGGCGGAGCACCAAGGCAAATTCCTTGTATGTGAATACTTGGCCAATAAACTTACTTACTTACTTACTTAAAACACAAGATTATGAGATAATTGGAAATGGGGTAAGGCTGCCTCTAGCCTCTGGAGTCTGCGGCACCTCTTGTTGGTTGATCTGCCCCGGGCTTCAACTCCTTGTCGGTGTTTGATCCCCATTGCCCCTCAATCCCTCTGATCATTCAATATTTATTGACCTCCAATTCTAATCACTGGCCGTCAATCTTCTTTGGATTGGGTGGGAGGAGGGAGAAGGGCAATTGGTGGAGAGGCTTTGTTGGCTGCAGGAAGCACAGCCAAAGACAGCAGGCTACATGCGACCAGCACTTAATGGTGGCTCTGTGTCCTTCACACTAGGTTGACTTCCATGCATCATTGCAGGACGATGGTTCTGGCTGGTAATAAGTTACGGGCAGAAGCCAATGCTAATTCTCACCTGCGTACATCACTGGGCATCAAATCTAAACACAGTGGCGGGGGGGAACAGCGTCCAACGGCAATGTTTGCCCAAGGATGAAATGAACTTTGAGTCACATTATTCTGCAGCGTAATAAAAGATCGCCAATTCCAGAATTCTGTGTATGAGGCATATTGAATCATTCCAGTGATTTGTAAGAAGACAATGCAAACAGTAAATGAATAATTCATTCACGATAAACATAGGGCAGCACATTGCCCGCAGCGGTAGAGTTGCTGCCTGATAGCGCCAGAGACCCGGGTTTGATCCAGTCTACGGGTGCTGTCTGTATGGAGTTTGCACGTTCTCTCTGTAACCAAGTGGGTTTTCTTCAGTGCTCGGTTTCCTCCCAGGCTCCAAAGGCGTGCAGGTTTGTAGGTTAATTGGCTTTGGTAAAATTGTAAATTGTCCCTCGTGTGTGTAGGATAATGCTAGTGTGCAGGGTGATTGCTGGTTGGCGCGGACATTCGGGCTGTATCTCCAAAGTCTAAAGACTTCTACTTCATTGCTTCCATCTCCTTGCAGCCGATCCAGGATCAGAATCTTGCAATGTGGAGAATTCTTCTGTATCTGAGTTG
>JAXLNO010003306.1:0-17500 GCA_038087875.1 Malacoraja senta
ATCTCACTCTCCCGCTCTCTCACCCCTCTCTCTCCTCTCTCTCACTCTTTTCCACCTTTCACCCCTTTCTCTCTCTCTCTCTCGCTCTCTCTCTCTCTCCCTCTCTCCCTCTCCCTCTCTCTCTCCCCCCCTCTCTCTCCCACTTTCTCTCTCCCTGTAGCTCTCCTCTCTCTCACTCTCTGTTCCCCCTTTCTCACCCCTCTCTCCCTCGCTCCCTCTCTCCCTCAGTCCCTCTCTCCATCACTCTCCCTCTTTCCCTCTCACCCCTCTCCCTCTCTCACCCCTCTCCCTCTCTCCTCTCGCTATCTCTTCCCTCTCTCCCTCTCTCTTACCCCCTCTCTCCCCCTCTCTCTCTCTCGCTCTCCCTCTTTCTCTCTCTCTTCTCTCGCTCTCTTCCCTCTCTCTCCCCCTCTCTCTCTCTCCCTCTCTCTCTCTCTCTCTCTCTCTCTCTCTCTCTCTCTCTCTCTCTCTCTCTCTCTCTCTCTCTCTCTCTCCTCTCTCCCTCTCTCCCTCTCACGCTCTCTCTTCCCTCTCTCTCTCCTCTCTCCCTCTCCCTCACTCTCTCCCCTCTCCCTCGCTCTCTTTTCCCCCTTTCTCCCCTTCTCTCTCCCCCCCTCTCTCCCTCTCTCCCTCTCCACTCTCTCTAACCCCCTCTCTCCCTCACTCTCTCTCACTCTCTCTCCCTCTCCCTCTCTCTCCTGTCACTCTCTCTTCCCTCTCTCTCCATCTATCTCGCCATCTCTCTCTCTCCCTCTCTCTCATCCCTCTCTCTCTCTCTCTTTCCCCCTTTCGCCCCTTCTCACTCTCTCCCCCCTCTCTCTCCCCCTCTCTCCCCCTCTCCCTCTCCCTCTCCCTCTCCTCTTGCTCTCTCTTCCCTCTCTTTCTCCATCTCTCTCTCTCCATCTCTCTCTCCCCATCTCTCTCTCTCCCCCTACACCCCCTCACTCTCCCTCTCTCCTCTCTCTCTCCCCTCTCTCGCTCTCCTCCCACTCACTCTCTTTCCCACTTTCTCACCCTCTCTCCGTATCGATCCTCACCCTTTCTCTCTCCCCCTATCTCTCCCTCTCCCTCTCATCCCTCCTCTCTCTCCATCTCACACTCTCTCTCTCTCTCTTTGTCTTTCTCCCCCTGTCTCCCCCCTCTACCCCACTCACTCCGACCTCTCTCTCTCCACCTCGCTCCCTCCTCTCTCTCCCCCATCTCTCTCTCTACCCTCTCAAGTTTGACACGAAGCTGGGGGTGGGCAGTGTTAGCTATGAGGAGGATGCTAGGAGACTGCAAGAGACTTGGATAGGCTGGGTGAGTGGGCAAATGCATGGCAGATGCAGTATAATGTGGATAAATGTGAGGTTATCCACTTTGGTGGCAAAAACAGGAAAGTAGACTATTATCTAAATGGTGGCCGATTAGGAAAAGGGGAGATGCAACGAGACCTGGGTGTCATGGTACACCAGTCATTGAAAGTAGGCATGCAGGTGCAGCAGGCAGTGAAGAAAGCGAATGGTATGTTAGCATTCATAGCAAAAGGATTTGAGTATAGGAGCAGGGAGGTTCTACTGCAGTTGTACAGGGTCTTGGTGAGACCACACCTGGAGTATTGCGTACAGTTTTGGTCTCCTAATCTGAGGAAAGACATTCTTGCCATAGAGGGAGTACAGAGAAGGTTCACCAGACTGATTCCTGGGATGTCAGGACTTTCATATGAAGAAAGACTGGATAGACTCGGCTTGTACTCGCTAGAATTTAGAAGATTGAGGGGGGATCTTATAGAAACTTACACAATTCTTAAGGGGTTGGACAGGCTAGATGCAGGAAGATTGTTCCCGATGTTGGGAAGTCCAGAACAAGGGGTCACAGTTTAAGGATAATGGGGAAGTCTTTTAGGACCGTGATGAGAAAATCATTTTTCACACAGAGAGTGGTGAATCTCTGGAATTCTCTGCCACAGAAGGTAGTTGAGGCCAGTTCATTGGCTATATTTAAGAGGGAGTTAGATGTGGCCCTTGTGGCTAAAGGGATCAGGGGGTATGGAGAGAAGGCAGGTACAGGATACTGAGTTGGATGGTCAGCCATGATCATATTGAATGGCGGTGCAGGCTCGAATGGCCGAATGGCCTCTACTCCTGCAACTAGTTTCTATGTTTCTGTTTCTCTCTCTCCCCTCTCTCTCTCCCCTCTCTCTCTCTCTCTCTCACCTCTCTCCCTCTCTCTCCCCCTCTCTCTTGCCCCTCTCTCTTTTCTCTCTCTATCCCCCACTCTCCCTCCCCTTCTCTCTCCCCCTCTCTGTGTCTCTCTCCCCCACCTCTCTCCTCTCTCTCTCCCCTCTCCCCTCTCTCCTTCCCCCTCTCTCTCCCATCTCTACCTGTCACCCTCTCTCCCCCCCTCGCTCTCTCAGCCCTCTCTCTCCATCTCTCTCGCCCCCTCGCTCTCTCTCTCTCTCTCTCTCCCCTCTCTCTCCCATCATGCTCTGTCACCCTCTGTCTCCCCCTCGCTCTCTCTCCCCCTCTCTATTTCCCCCTGTCTCTCCCCTCTCTCGCTCTCGCCCCCTCTGTTCTCTCCCCCTCGCTCTCCACCTCTCTCCCACTCTCTCACCCCCACTCTCCTTATCACTCTCTATCCCTCCCTCTCTCCCGCCTCTCTCTCTCTCCCTCCCTTCTCGCTCCCACCTCTCTCTCCCCCCCTTCTCTCTCTGTCCGTCTCTCTCTCTCCTTCTCTCTCCCCCCTCTCTCTCTTTCTCACCCACTCTCTCCCTCTCTCCTATCCCCCTCTCTCTCTCTCCCACTCCCACTCTCTCTCCCTCCCCTCTCTCTCTCCCTCTCTCCCCTCTCTCTCCCTCTCTCTCTCCCTCTCCCCCCCTCATTATCTCTCTCTCTGTCTCTCCCTCTCTCTCCATCACAATCTCCCACTCCCCCACTCCCCCTCCCTCTCTCACCTCTCTCTCCCTCTATCTCTCTCCACTCTCTCTCCCCTTTCTCTCCCCCTCTCTTTCTCATCTCTCCCTCTCCCCCTCTCTCTGTCCCCTTCTCTCCCCCTCTTTCTCTCTCTCCCCTCTCTCTCTCTCTCTTTCTCACCTCTCTCCCTCTCTTCTCTCTATCTATCCGCCTAACTCCCTCCCCTTCTCTCTCTCCCCTCTCTCTCGCTCCCCTACCTCTCTCCTCTCTCTCTCCCCTCTCCCCTGTCTCCTTCCTCCGCTCCCTCTCTCCCATCTCTCCCTGTCACCCTCTCTCTCCCCCCTCTCTCTCCCCCCTCTATCTCTGCCCATCTCTCTCCCCCCTCTTTCCCCCCCTCACTCTCCCCTTCTCTCTCTCTCCCTCCCCCTCTCTCCCTCCCCCTCTCTCTGCCTACCCCTCTCTCTCTCCCCCTCTCTCTCTCCCTTTCTCTCTCTCCCCTCTCTCCCCTCTCTTGCTATCCACTCTCTCTACCCCCTCACTCTCTCTCTCCTCACTCTCTCCTCCCCCCTCTCTCTCTACCCCTCCCTCTCTTCCGTCACTCTCTCTCTCTCTCGCTCTATATCTCCCTCACTCTCCTGTCTCTCTCTCTCCTCGACTCTCTCTCTCCCCCCCTCTCTCACTCTCCCCCTCTCTCACCCCCCTCTCTCCCCCCCTCTCCCCCTATATCTCACTCTCTCTCCCTTCTCTCTCTTCCCCTCTCTAACTCCCCCCTCTCTCCCTCTAATTCTCCCTCTATCCCATCTCTCTCTCATGCTCCCTCTCTCTCGTACTCCCTCTCTCTCTTTCTCTCTCCCTCTCGTTCTCTCTGTCTCGTTCTCTCTGTCTCTCTCTCTTTCTCTCTCTCCCTCTCTCTCTTTCTTTCTCTCTCTGTCTCTCTCTCAAAGTTTGCACGTCTGAAGCCTTGTCCACGCTAATTGATGAAAAAGGCAACTATCTATGTTTTTCACATATTTCCGCCTCTCATTTCTAGTCGAAACTGTGTGTGTGTGTGTGTGTGCGTGCGTGCGTGCGTGCGTGCGTGCATGCGTGTGTGTGTATAAAGATATATATGTAACGGTAAAACTAACCATATCCCATTTTTTTCTCTCCACTCCTCCTCCCCTCCTCCTTTCTCGTTCCCCCTCTCCGCCCAGCTCGGACGGAGGACGGGCCAAAACACCGCCTTAAAAAAAACTAGAGCTCGGAGCGGAAAAATTGAATTGAATCTAAAAGGTTTGAAAGAAGAGAGAGAGAACGAAATGCGAAAAGAAAAAGAGATGCAGCCCATCAGACCCTGGGGATTTATCAGCCTTCAGTCCCATCAGTCTATCCAACACAATTTCCTGCCTAATGTGGATTTCCTTCAGTTCCTCCATCACCCCAGATCCTCTGGCCACTACTATATCAGGAAGATTGTTTGTGTCCTCCTTAGTGAAGACAGATCCAAAGTACCTGTTCAACCCATCTGCCATTTCCTTGTTCCCCATAATAAATTCACCTGTTTCGGTCTTCAAGGGTCCAACTTTGGTCTGAACTCGTTTTTGCCTCATCACATACGTAAAGAAGCTTTTACTGTCCTGCTTTATATTCTTGGCTAGCTTACCTTCGTACCTCAACTTTTCTCCCCGTATTGTCTTTTTAGTTATCTTCTGTTGAGAGAGAGAGAGGGAGGGGGAGAGAGAGGGAGAGGGAGAGAGAGTGGGAGAGGGAGAGAGAGAGAGAGGGGGAGAGGAGAGAGGGAGAGAGTGGGGTGAGAAAGAGAGAGAGGGGGGAGAGAGAAGGAGAAAGGAAGGAGAGAGAGGGAGTGAATGAGACAGGGAGAGAGAGAGAGAGGGGGAGAGGAGAGAGGGAGAGAGTGGGGGAGGGAAAGAGAGAGAGAAGGAGAGAGAAGGGGAGATAGAGAGAGGGAGAGAAGGAGAGCGAGAGGGTGTGAGATAGAGAGGGAGAGAGAGGCGGAGGCGGAGATCTTGGATCTAGAACACAAAGTCCTGGAGATTCTGATCTAGCTCCAGGTTCCAGAACAGGTCCTCTGACATCACCTGTTGCTAAGGGGGGGTGGGGGACCTCTGATTGGTCGCTGTGTACCCCCCATACAGCATCATCTGTTGCCGGGGGGGAAGGGGGCAACTGATTGGCGGAAGGGGAAGCGGACGATCCGATCTGATTGGCTGCCGCACCCCATCGTGACGTCACCTATTGCCAGGGGGGGGGAGCCAGGAGCGGAGAGACTGCGCCCGCCCGCCCGCCCGCCTCTGGGATGGGATGCGCTCAGGGCGGGGATTGATTCATGAGCTGAAGCACTGAGGTGAGCGGATATTTCACCGCGCTCTTCACCTGCTCCCTGAACTTGGACTGGGTCACCGCGTAAATAAATGTGTTGGTGCAGCAGCTGAGATTACTCAGCAAATACCCGACGTTGTTAAAGATCCATTGAGAATCATTCAGATCATTTCCAGTTCCTGTGATCTGATAATAGACGAAGTTTACAACCAGCGTCAGCCACAGGAGGATGAAGCTGCCAGAGATGGTGAAGAGTAAAACCATAGACCTCCTCCTGCTCTCCATCTCCGGGTCACTGCGGTTCTCCCCCTTGCTCTCACCCCTCAGCCCCTTACGGACCCGACTGGCCACTAAAATGTGGCGGACAGTCAGAGCGTTGAGCAGCAGGATTACAGCGAAAGGGAGGAACGGAGTTAAAACCGTGTCGATCCAGTCAAATGCCACCCACCCGGGGTCAGTGTAAGCACTGTTCACTAGCACACAGCCCCACGGGTCATTGTCGATGATATATCTGGGTTCCTGTGTGAAGTAGCGGGGAATGTTTTTCACACAGAACAGAACGCCGGCTGTTGCCAGAACCACAGCCGCAGTTTTCCCGGTGCAATATTTAGTTTTCAGCTTCTGGCAACAAATGGCGACAAAGCGATCAAAGGTGAAAGTGACGGTGAACCAGACAGAACAGTCTGTAGCTGCATACATCAGTACAATATTAACACGGCACACAGGGGTGATGGTCAGGAAACTCCAATAAAAGTAATGCTGCCGGATCCAATACAAAATGACCCCGATGATGAGGAACAGTAGATCAGCCGCTGCCATGGCCACCAGGTAGCGAGTGGTGCAGGTGGAGAGGCCGCACTTTCCCCGGGACAGGATCACAATCGCCACTAAATTCACTGCGGAAAGACAAGGGAACGGACACTGGGCATTTACTCAACACGGTCTCGGGGCTGAACACCGGCTCGACTTTCAGCTCAAGATCAGGAGTGTTGGAGTCGGTGCGCGGCTGCTGCAAGTTTAACAATGTCAGAGCCGGATCCGACTGTGCCCGACCTGCCTGCGTGCTTCAGGGGAGAAGAGATAAGGTGACGGGCGGGTGGGGTAAAGGGTGGGGAGGGAACGAGTAGCCACCCACCCGCTACAATAGGCGTAATGGTCCTTTCTATAGTGAACCCTGCTGCTGCTCACAGTCTGTGATGGGGCCGCTTTCACAGACTTAACCGTGAGCGGCCGGCCGCGTTTAACCAGGGCTCTGGGAACTCGGCATCTGATGGGGACGAGGAGGGAGGCTTCCAGAGGGAAGGCAGGGACAACATGGAATCCGGCAGCAGAGTGACACCGTTAATGGATTCATTCCACAGTCAGTTCAGTAGACAACAGGTGCAGGAGGAGGACATTCGGCCCTTCGAGCCAGCACCGCCATCAATGTGATCATGGCTGATCATCCCCAATCAGTACCCCGTTCCTGCCTTCTCCCCATATCCCCTGACTCCGCTATTTTTAAGAGCCCTATCTACTCTCTTTTGAAAGCATCCAGAGAACCTGCCTCCACCGCCCTCTGAGACAGAGAGTTCCACAGACTCACCACTCATCACTCTCAAGCTTCCACTGAGGTTATCCCAATGGCTTCTTGATGCAATCTACTTCATCTATTGCATTATCCCCAAACTCTGCCCTTCCAGAACCAGGTTAGCATTCAGCACAGATAAGGGAAATTATTCAGAAAGGACTACACAAGAGTAGACAAAAGTGCTGGAGAAACTCAGCGAGTGAGGCAGCATCTATGGAACGAAGGAAACAGGTAACGTTTCGGGCCGAAACTCTTCTTCAGACTGGAAATAGTTACCTATTTCCTTCGCTCCATAGATGCTGCCTCACCCGCTGAGTTTCTCCAGCATTGTCTACCTTCGATTTTCCAGCATCTGCAGTTCCTTCTTAAACACTTTACACAAGAGTGCAGCTCGTAGGAGCATAATTAGGCCATTCGGCCCATCATGTCTACTCCGCCATTCAATCACGGCCGATCTATCTTTCGCTCTCAACCCCATTCTCTTGCCTTCTCCCCGTAACCCCCCGACACCCGCACTAATCAAGAATCTATCACTCTCCGCCTTAAAACTATCCATTGACTTGGCTTCCACCCCCGTCTGCGGCAATGTATTCCACAGATTCACCACCCTCTGTCTAAAGAAATTCCTCCTCATCTCCTTTCTAAAGGTAAAGGTAAAGCTGGGGGAAGAATGCACTACAATGGCCGCCATATCCAATCATCCCTGATATTCCTCTTTCTCTCCATCCCCACACAAGGTGCCCTTCACACTTCCCTCCTGAAGCAGAGGCCAATTGTTGCAAATGAGAGTCCACCCCTTCTGGTCCTGAAGGTCGACGCAGAAAGCGGAGTAACTCAGCGGGACAGGCAGCATCTCTGGAGAGAAGGAATGGGACTGAAGAAGGGTCTTGATCCGAAACGTCACCCATTCCTTCTCTCCAGAGATGCTGCCCGTCCCGCTGAGTTACTCCAGCACTTTGTGTCTATCTTCGATTTAAACCAGCATCTGCAGTTCTTTCCCACACACGAAATCCAGCCGGTGCCAGGAATGCAACCTATTATCCCCATGTATGGATGGTGTGGGGTATATGTACCAAAGCACAGAGACTGGGGGGGGGGTAGTTAGTCGGGTTAGTTTAGACATACAGCGGCTAATCTCAGCAGACTCAAGATGGTGCAGGTGAAGTAACAACACACACACACACGCCGGTAGATCCGCGGCCACTGGTCCAGGAGATCGATCCAATTATTGACCAACAGGCTGTGGGTGGAATCCGACTGTGACAGACAGACTCCACAGTGGGACACAGTGTCCGCAGGAGCGGGTGTTCACTCTGATCAATAACTCAGACACAGTGAACTTCACAATGTGAACCCCTCTCTCCCAGTCACACCGTCCCGGAGAGCTGCCTGCCTGCCTGCCTGTCCCGAGCACTGGGACAACTCTGGGCAAGGTCCCACTGAAGGCAAGAACAACATTCTAGTGGCTCCCGGCCGGCAGCAGTGAGAGAAAAAGAGGCTTAGTTTCAGCTGTCTGAAAATAAGACAAATCACAGCAGCGTTAATTCACAAATATTTCACTGAGAGGATTGATATTCTTCACATATTCTTGTACAACGATCATCAGTTGGGAACTTGTAACATGATGAGAATCAGATCAACACCAGTTAACACACGGATGGAGTTATAAAACTTGAATTGTTCTGCTCACTTACCAGGGACTCCAACGGCAGCAATGATCACGTACAGGATTTTCTGCACGGCGTAATATTCATAAAGCTTTTCCCACATTGTCTCTGCCCAGCGACGTGTCCCCGTGAGCTACCGGTAATGTCTCGGAATGAAATGCTGGGACAGAACATTCCTGGAGATTTTATACCATTTTCCGTCTCCACCGGGACAGTGAAGTTTCAACAGAGTTTAAAAATAGAGATTTAGAAATGATTCACAAACAGATGACATCAGCCCAGTGAAATCCCTGCTGAGACAGGTTGTGATTTAATCAGGGAATTGATTGAGAAACTCCAAAGACTGGGAATTGTGGCGATAGATACTGAGGGGTGGAAATTGGGAGCGGCTGTATTGTTCCAGCAAAGGGGATATTGTTTCAAACTCCATCAGATCCAACTCTCCACCTCATGTTGTTTGTCTGATTTCCTTCAATCCGTTTCACTCAACAAGGCAATGCCAAATTCCAGGGACCCTCTCAGGGCTTCTGGTGCCCAGTTTGAAGGTGGACTGGACTGGGCGACCTTTGTCCACAGGTTGAGGAATTAGTTCAACACATCACCTCGAACTAAAATGCCCCCCCCCCTCCACTCTGCTTCACCACTCAATATGATCGCGGCTTCACTGACTGTGACCTCAAGCCCACACTCCCACTGACTGACCCCGGGAACCAGTCACTCCCTGCTTGCCTGGAATAGATCTGACTACACCATGGGACAATAACATTCTCTGCCTTCCTTCATCACCTCTGTGGAGGAACGACCCAAAGACTCAGGACACTCAGAGAACAGAAACATTGCCGCCTCAGAATTGTCCTAAACCTAAATAAAACGGCGAATGATGCAGCACCTCTCCCTCCCCTCTTTCTCTCACCCTCCATCCTTACTGATGTCACTCTCTCTGAACTGTTACTCTCTCTCCTACGCTCTCTATTCCCCCTCTCTGGGCTGCCCTCTCTCTGTCCACTGATGGAGTGACACACAGTGGGATAGTACTGATGGAGGGACACACTGTGGTGGTACTGATGGAGGGACACACTGTGGTGGTACTGATGGAGGGACACACTGTGGTGGTACTGGTGGAGGGACACACTGTGGAAATGTACTGATGAAGGGACAAACTGTGGTGGTACTGATGGAGGGACACACTGTGGTGGTACTGATGGAGGGACACACTGTGGAGATGTACTGATGAAGGGACAAACTGTAGTGGTGCTGATGGAGGGACACACTGTGGTGGTGGTACTGATGGAGGGACACACTGTGGTGGTACTGATGGAGGGACACACTGTGGAGATGTACTGATGAAGGGACAAACTGTAGTGGTGCTGATGGAGGGACACACTGTGGTGGTGGTACTGATGGAGGGACACACTGTGGTGGTACTGATGGAGGGACACACTGTGGTGGTGGTACTGATGGAGGGACACACTGTGGTGGTACTGATGGAGGGACACACTGTGGTGGTGCTGATGGAGGGACACACTGTGGTGGTGGTACTGATGGAGGGACACACTGTGGTGGTACTGATGGAGGGACACACTGTGGTGGTACTGATGGAGGGGCACACTGTGGTGGTACTGATGGAGGGACACACTGTGGTGGTACTGATGGAGGGACACACTGTGGAGATGTACTGATGGAGGGACACACTGTGGTCGCACTGATGGAGTGACACACTGTGGTGGTACTGATGGAGGGACACACTGTGGAGATGTACTGATGGAGGGACACACTGTGGTGGTACTGATGGAGGGACACACTGTGGTGGTACTGATGGAGGGACACACTGTGGTGGTACTGATGGAGTGACACACTGTGGTGGTACTGATGGAGGGACACACTGTGGTGGTGGTACTGATGGAGGGACACACTGTGGATGGTACTGATGGAGGGACACACTGTGGTGGCACTGATGGAGTGACACACTGTGGTGGTACTGATGGAGGGACACACTGTGGTGGTACTGATGGAGGGACACACTGGGGTGGTACTGATGCAGTGACACACTGTGGTGGTACTGATGGAGTGACACACTGTGGTGGTACTGATGGAGGGACACACTGTGGTGGTGGTACTGGTGGAGGGACACACTGTGGATGGTACTGGTGGAGGGACACACTGTGGATGGTACTGATGGAGTGACACACTGTGGTGGCACTGATGGAGTGACACACTGTGGTGGTACTGATGGAGGGACACACTGTGGTGGTACTGATGGAGGGGCACACTGTGGTGGTACTGATGGAGGGACACACTGTGGTGGTACTGATGGAGGGACACACTGTGGTGGTACTGATGGAAGGACACACTGTGGTGGTACTGATGGAGTGACACACTGTGGTGGTACTGATGGAGGGACACACTGTGGTGGTGGTACTGATGGAGGGACACACTGTGGATGGTACTGATGGAGGGACACACTGTGGTGGCACTGATGGAGTGACACACTGTGGTGGTACTGATGGAGGGACACACTGTGGTGGTACTGATGGAGGGACACACTGGGGTGGTACTGATGCAGTGACACACTGTGGTGGTACTGATGGAGTGACACACTGTGGTGGTACTGATGGAGGGACACACTGTGGTGGTGGTACTGGTGGAGGGACACACTGTGGATGGTACTGGTGGAGGGACACACTGTGGATGGTACTGATGGAGTGACACACTGTGGTGGCACTGATGGAGTGACACAATGTGGTGGTACTGATGGAGGGACACACTGTGGTGGTACTGATGGAGGGGCACACTGTGGTGGTACTGATGGAGGGACACACTGTGGTGGTACTGATGGAGGGACACACTGTGGAGATGTACTGATGGAGGGACACACTGTGGTGGCACTGATGGAGTGACACACTGTGGTGGTACTGATGGAGGGACACACTGTGGAGATGTACTGATGGAGGGACACACTGTGGTGGTACTGATGGAGGGACACACTGTGGTGGTACTGATGGAGGGACACACTGTGGTGGTACTGATGGAGTGACACACTGTGGTGGTACTGATGGAGGGACACACTGTGGTGGTGGTACTGATGGAGGGACACACTGTGGATGGTACTGATGGAGGGACACACTGTGGTGGCACTGATGGAGTGACACACTGTGGTGGTACTGATGGAGGGACACACTGTGGTGGTACTGATGGAGGGACACACTGGGGTGGTACTGATGCAGTGACACACTGTGGTGGTACTGATGGAGTGACACACTGTGGTGGTACTGATGGAGGGACACACTGTGGTGGTGGTACTGGTGGAGGGACACACTGTGGATGGTACTGGTGGAGGGACACACTGTGGATGGTACTGATGGAGTGACACACTGTGGTGGCACTGATGGAGTGACACACTGTGGTGGTACTGATGGAGGGACACACTGTGGTGGTACTGATGGAGGGACACACTGGGGTGGTACTGATGCAGTGACACACTGTGGTGGTACTGATGGAGTGACACACTGTGGTGGTACTGATGGAGGGACACACTGTGGATGGTACTGGTGGAGGGACACACTGTGGATGGTACTGATGGAGGGACACACTGTGGTGGTACTGATGGAGGGAGACACTGTGGTGGTACTGATGGAGGGACACACTGTGGTGGTGCTGATGGAGGGGCACACTGTGGTGGTACTGATGGAGGGACACACTGTGGTGGTGCTGATGGAGGGACACACTGTGGTGGTACTGATGGAGGGACACACTGTGGTGGCACTGATGGAGTGACACACTGTGGATGGTACTGGTGGAGGGACACACTGTGGATGGTACTGATGGAGGGACACACTGTGGTGGCACTGATGGAGTGACACACTGTGGTGGTACTGATGGAGGGACACACTGTGGATGGTACTGATGGAGGGACACACTGTGGTGGTACTGATGGAGGGACACACTGTGGAGATGTACTGATGGAGGGACACACTGTGGTGGTACTGGTGGAGGGACACACGGGGGGGGAGAGAGAGAGAGAGAGAGATTATGAGAATGCATTATTGGCCCCACAAAGCTGGTCAAATTGCAGCAAGTATTCCCTCATGGCTCTGTGATGCATTAAAGGTTTAAAAGCACCTTGCCAGCCAGCCAGCCAGCCAGCACATGGAAAAGGCCAAAAAATGGATTTTGCTGCGTGCCTGGCTCAGAATCTATTTTAGGCCCAAGGCTGGCTGGAAAAATTGCAGAAAGCATTCCCTCATTCGGCCCATCTGTGCTAGCCCAGGAGGTGACCCTTCTGCCAATCCGGCATGTTCTCTGTACCCTCTGTTCTGTCCCCCCCACACTGTTCTCTGTCCCCACACTAGCCCTCCCCAGCCACCAGCCTCAGTGTGTGATGATCATAATAGTCAAAGGTGACTATTCAAAACTCAGATTACACCCCACCAAAAACAGTTGCTTAAGTGTCCCTTTGGCCAATCAGGCCCTGTACTAGCCCAGGATGTGCCCCTAAGGCTCATCAGGCCTTTACTAGCCCTCAGGCCTCAATGTGTGATGATCATAATAATCATAAGTCAAGTGTTTGATTTGATGAATTTATTTTTATTTCATTGCAAGACCCACCCACTTTAATACAACTTGGCTCCAGTTTCAGAGCAAAATTCTTTGTTTTCCACAGCAGCATCAGCAGCAGCAGGTGCCTGGTCCTATATCCTCCTTCATTGTTCACATCTGTAGAAAAGAAAAGAGGAAAAAAGTCAACATTTGTCTCACTCTTGTATTTCCCCCGGTATGTACTCGTTCACAACACCGCAGTGTTTCCCACAAAACAGTGGAAAATACAGCAAAAATTCTCTCTCTCTCTCTCTGTCTCTCTCTCTCTCTCTCTCTCTACCTGTCTCTCTGTCTCCCTGTCTCTCTCTCTCTCTACCTGTCTCTCTCTCTGTCTGTCTGTCTCTCTGTCTCTCTCCGTCTCTCTGTCTCCCTCTCTCTCTCCATCTCTCTCTGTCTGTCTCTGTGTCCCTCTATGTCTCTCTCACTCTCTGTCTCTCTCTCTATGTCTGTGTTTCTCTGTCTCTCGCTCTGTGTCGGTCTCTCTTTCACTCTCTCTCTCCCTATTTTATTTTTTTTTTTTTTTTCTTTCTCTCTCTCTCTCTCTCTCTCTCTCTCTGTCTCTGTCTCTGTCTCTGTCTCTGTCTCTGTCTCTGTCTCTGTCTCTGTCTCTGTCCCTGTCTCTCTCTCTGTCTCTGTATTGAGTCTAGAAGTTGGGAGGTCACGTTGCAGTTGTACGAGACGTTGGTGAGGTTGTGTTTAGAGTATTGCGTTCAGTTCTGAGCACTGTGTTACAGGAAAGGTCATTGAGTTTGGAAAGGGCGCGGAGAAGATTTACTAGGATGTTGCTGGGACTCGAGGGGCCTGAGCTACAGGGAGAGGTTGGGGCAGGGCTGGGACTCTATTCCTTGGAGCGCAGGAGGATGAGGGGTGATCATATAGATGTGTACAAAATCACAAGAGGAATAGATCGTGTAGACACACAGAGTCTCTTGCCCAGAGTAGGGGAATCGAGGATCAGAGGACATGGATTTAAGGTGAGAGAGGCGGGGGTGGGGAAATTTGAATAGGAATCTGAGGGGCAACTTTTCCACACAGAGGGTGGTGGGTGTATGGAACGAGCTGCCGGAGGAGGCAGCTGAGGCTGGGACTATAACAACACTTGGACAGGTACATGGATAGGACAGGTTTGGAGGGATATGGGCCAATCGCGGGCAGCATGTGGAACTAGTATAGATGGGGCATGTCAGCCAGTGTGTCAAGTTGGGCCAAAGGGCCTGTTTCCGCGCTGTATCACTCTGTCTCTCTGTTTCTCTCTCTCTGTCCCTCTTTCTCTCTGCCTGTCTTTCTCTCTCTGTCTCTCTGTCTCTCTCTCTCTCTGCTAGAGGGGATTTGGGTGAACGTAGACCCGATTCACACAATACCAACTGCGGGCTGGCAGGGGGGGAATGGGCGGAAGGGCCTGTTTTGGCCGGTCTGGACTCCCCACATCCACACCGTTGTCACGCAAGGTCAGCTTCGTGAGTTTGGGGAGGGGTTTGGGGAAATGGTTTGGAAATAAGACAGAAAACGGCCTTAAGGGCTATATTAAGTGTGAATATAGTGTGAATTATAAAATGCGGGGATCGGCCTGCAAGTGCCTGTGCATGTTCCCCTGCTGCATTAAAGGGCATGCATGCATCACTGGTTGCATTAAAGGGAATGCATGCATCACTGACTGCATTAAAGGGAATGCGTGCATCACTGGCTGCATTAAAGGGAATGCATGCATCACTGGCTGCATTAAAGGGAATGCATGCTTCACTGGCTGCAATAAAGGGAATGCATGCGTCACTGGCTGCATTAAAGGGAATGCATGCGTCACTGGCTGCATTAAAGGCGATGCATGCATCGCTGGCTGCATTGAAGGGAATGCATGCGTCACTGGCTGCATGAAAGAGAATGCATGCATCACTGGCTGCATTAAAGGAATGCATGCATCACTGGCTGCATTAAAGGGAATGCATGCATCACTGGCTGCATTAAAGGGAATGCATGCATCACTGGCTGCATTAAAGGGAATGCATGCATCACTGGCTGCATTAAATGGAATGCATGCATCACTGGCTGCATTAAAAGGAATGCATGCATCACTGGCTGCATTAAAGGGAATGCATGCATCACTGGCTCCATTAAATGGAATGCATGCGTCGCTGGCTGCATTAAAGGGAATGCATGCGTCACTGGCTGCATTAAAGGGGATGCATGCATCACTGGCTGCATTAAAGGGAATGCATGCATCACTGGCTGCATTAAAGGGGATGCATGCATCACTGGCTGCATTAAAGGGAATGCATGCATCACTGGCTCCATTAAAGGGAATGCATGCGTCATTGGCTGCATTAAAGGGAATGCATGAGTCACTGGCTGCATTAAAGGGGATGCATGCATCACTGGCTGCATTAAAGGGAATGCATGCATCACTGGCTGCATTAAAGGGAATGCATGCATCACTGGCTGCATTGCTGCCTCCCGCTGCATGACAGCACTTTTATCCTTACCTGCTCTTCACAGCTGGATTCCCGCACAACTTCCGGTCGGGTGGCGAACCTCTCGACCACAAAGGCGCTTCCGGGGAAAGGGGGGACGCTTTAGACCGGCGCACTGGCGCTGGCAAAGTGGGACGGCGGGTCTCAGCCGTCCGGGTGGAGGGCGAAACGCCGTAATTTTGGTTCCGGGTGTTTTGTTGTTGTTTTTTGTGGCATTGAGGGTGGAATGGAGAGAACAAAGGAGGGGGGGATGAAGGGATGGAGAGAACAAAGGAGGGGGGGATGAAGGGATGGAGAGAACAAAGGAGGGGGGATGAAGGGATGGAGAGAACAAAGGATGGGGGGATGAAGGGATGGAGAGAACAAAGGAGGGGGGGATGAAGGGATGGAGAGATCAAAGGAGGGGGGGATGAAGGGATGGAGAGAACAAAGGAGGGGGGGACGAAGGGATGGAGAGAACAAAGGAGGGGGGGATGAAGAGATGGAGAGAACAAAGGAGGGGGGGATGAAGGGATGGAGAGATCAAAGGAGGGGGGATGAAGGGATGGAGAGAACAAAGGAGGGGGGATGAAGGGATGGAGAGAACAAAGGAGGGGGATGAAGGGATGGAGAGAACAAAGGAGGGGGGGATGAAGGGATGGAGAGATCAAAGGAGGGGGGATGAAGGGATGGAGAGAGGGAAAGGGGGAGAGAGAGAGAGAGAGAGAGAGAGAGAGAGAGAGAGAGATTGATTGATTGATTGATTGATTGATTGATTATGAGAATGCATTATTGGCCCCACAAAGCTGGTCAAATTGCAGCAAGTATTCCCTCATGGCTCTGTGATGCATTAAAGGCTTAAAAGCACCTTGCCAGCCAGCCAGCCAGCCAGCACATGGAAAAGGGCAACAAATGGATTTTGCTGCGTGCCTGGCTCAGAATCTATTTTAGGCCCAAGGCTGGCTGGAAAAATTGCAGAAAGCATTCCCTCATTCGGCCAATCTGTGCTAGCCCAGGAGGTGACCCTTCTGCCAATCAGGCATGTTCTCTGTCCCCACTGTTCTGTCCCCCCCACACTGTTCTCTGTCCCCACACTAGCCCTCCCCAGCCACCAGCCTCAGTGTGTGATGATCATAATAGTCAAAGGTGACTACTCAAAACTCAGATTACACCCCACCAAAAATAGTTGCTTAAGTGTCCCTTTGGCCAATCAGGCCCTGTACTAGCCCAGGATGTGCCCCTAAGCCTCATCAGGCCTTTACTAGCCCTCAGCCCTCAATGTGTGATGATCATAAGAGTCAAGTGTTTGATTTGATGAATTTATTTTTATTTCATTGCAAGACCCACCCACTTTAATACAACTTGGCTCCAGTTTCAGAGCAAAATTATTTGTTTTCCACAGCAGCATCAGCAGCAGCAGGTGCCTGGTCCTATATCCTCCTTCATTGTTCACATCTGTAGAAAAGAAAAGAGGAAAAAAGTCAACATTTGTCTCTCTCTTGTATTTCCCCCGGTATGTTCTCGCTCACAACACCGCAGTGTTTCCCACAAAACAGTGGCAAATACAGCAAAAATGCTCTCTCTCTCTCTCTCTCTCTCTCTTTCTTTCTCTCTCTCTCTCTCTCTCTCTCTCTCTCTCCCTCTCTCTCTCTCTCTCTCTCTCCCTCTCTCTCTCTCTCTCTCTCTCTCTCTCTCTCTCTCTCTCTCTCTCCCTCTCTCTCTCTCTCTCTCCCTCTCTCTCTCTCTCTCTCTCTCTCTTTCTCTCTCTCTCTCTCTGTATCTATGTCTCTCTCTCTCTGTCTCTGTATTGAGTCTAGAAGTTGGGAGGTCATGTTGCAGTTGTACGAGACATTGGTGAGGTTGCGTTTAGAGTATTGCGTTCAGTTCTGGGCACCGTGTTACAGGAAAGATGTCATTGAGTTTGGAAAGGGCGCGGAGAAGATTTACTAGGATGTTGCCGGGACTCGAGGGGCCTGAGCTACAGGGAGAGGTTGGGGCAGGCTGGGACTCTAT